>PISX010003057.1:0-145919 GCA_004024625.1 Mellivora capensis
GAACTTTCCTAATGCAGAATCAAAATCAAGACTGTTTTTTTATTGGCAGGGAGAGTAGAACACTGGCTGAGGTGATCAGTAGGTTGAAATTTGAATCAGAGCTCTGCAGCTCTCTCGCCGTGAGTTCCAAGGCGATTCACGGAAGCTCTTAAAGCCTCAGTCTGCCTGTCGTCAAATGGGAGCAGGAGGCAAGAGCTTCAGCTCTGAAGATCACAAAGTAGTAATAAGAGATTCTAAAGATATATTTGAAACCATGCTGTGGGATGCCTAATGCATCAAAGATACAAGAGATTCCCCTTATTATTGGTATACTCATCTCCAGAACATTATATTTAGAAAATTCAAGTAGTCTGGTTGTGACTCTGTGTGTCTCTGACTGTTTCCCTTCTGTGTGGATAAAGAGTGACTCCCTAAATCAAAGCGTGCCCCACAAAGAGACAGGCAATCATTCATGAATACTATTAAGAGTCTAACCCTCCTGCTTCCATCTCGTGTCATAGAAATGCTGGTTATTCTTAGGCGTGCTGCTTGCTACAACCTGAACTTGATTTTTAGTCTTTCCAAAAATCTGTCTTCTTTTCTTCTACTGGACAGAGAGGGACCTGCTGGAGGAGAGTCCCGAGAAGTCAGGGAAGGAAGCCCAGAGCTTCGTTCTGTCCCAGCATTGCCACGTTGATGTCACGGATAGCCCTTAGAGGACGCTGCAGCTAAGCCGCTACTGTCCCTTGTGCCTTGTCCTGGGTTCGGGATTCCCCACTCCCTGGAGCCATGCTGATGGCTGGTAGGGAACAGGACCATTTGGCCTTTCAGAGGGCTTTCCTAGTTTACGGTTTATAACTCACCCTTAGCTTCCAGAAAGCAGACAGAAGCTTAGTCCATAAAGTTCTCATCTGAAATCCATTCCAGTGATTTTCTGTTGTCTAAAGAGAAACCCCCACCTCCTTAGCCAGGCATGGTCCTCACAATTCACTCCCAATCTGGCTTTTCAACCCATATTCAATTACACCTATCTATCTATCTATCTATCTATCTATCTATCCTCTATCTACCTACACACATGTGTAAATAATGATATGGGAGGGAATTATTCCAAGTTCCATGGGGACACGCTCACATACATTGTATCTGAAACAGCCTAGTGATTTATGGATTTATTGACTCTGATAGGCACTTGAACTTATTCAGATGCAAAAACGTAATTGTTCAGGTATTACGCACACATTTTCACGGTGGGCAGAAAAAACTCTGGGCACCCTTGTTTCCTCATAGAGTCACTGTTTCTTGCTAAGAAAAGTTGAGTTTCAAGCTGCCTTTTTAAATCCTTTTGACTTGCAATGATTTCCCAATAGTCTGCCGTTATAAACAGTTTTGTGTTGTCTCTCAATAGGTTAGATGAACTCTTTGTGTTGACGCCTGGGGAGTTTGTGTCTGTGTTCCAGCGGTCAACCAGCTACAGAATCCACCCCCCAGGGAGTGCCCAGCTGGAACAAATTCTCCCAGCACAGCCTCACTCAGCTTTGGGGTTCACTCCAACCACCTTTGTTCATTCACATGCTCATACTTTTTAAAATTTTTTATTTTTTGGTTAGAGGCAGAGAAAGCACAAGCAGGGAGAAAGACAGAGGGAGAGGGAGAAGCAGACTCCTTGCTGAGCTGGGAGCCCGACATGAGGCTCGATCCCAGGACCCAGAGATTATGACCTGAGCCGAAGGCAAACGCTTAATCATCTGAGCCACCCAGGCACCCCACATGCTCATACTTTTAATCTCAGATACACACTCCAATGCCTGCTCACCCAACCATGCTGTAAAGAAAGCCTTTAGTTGGTCAGCTTCCTAGTTTACACTAATCTGGAAGCTGAGATCTGAATACTATGGTCTTCTGCTCTGAACAGTTCCTGGCAGATGTCCCAGCATGCCTGGGGCCCACCTGACTGTCCCTCTGGTCTATTTGGGACATCCCCCTCTATTGTGGTATTTTGATGCCTTTGCTATCAGAGGTCTACCTCCCTTCAAACCCAGCATAGGGATGCCTGGGTGGCTCAGTCTGTTAAGCATCTGCCTTTGGCTCAGGTCATGATCCCAGGATCCTGGGATCAAGTCCCATGTTGGGCTCCCTGCTGGGTGGGGAGCCTGCTTCTCTCTCTGTCTGCCGCTCCCCTCATGCCTGTGCTCTCTCTATCTCTGACAGATAAATAAAATCTTAAAAAAAAAAAAAAAAAAAAAGCAACAGCATAAATCCCTCTTCCCCTGAGAAGCTTTCCCTGGCCACTCACAGCCAGACCGGTTGTAGGATTAACAACAATGGCACTTGTTCTCCCTGTCCTGGTTTAGCTCTTAGTGTGCTTCTGTTTACCTGTTCTTCCTCCAATACGATGATAGTGCCTACAAGGCAAGGACCGTCGGTCTCTACTGGCACTGCGTCCTTCGAGAGTGCCTCACTTCTTGTTTATGGGTGAAATGACATGGGGTCCCTGCTCAGTGGAACAGGTGAAAAGCAGAGGAGCTCTGGAAAGAATATCTGTGAGCATGAGCTTTCCCATGCCTGCTTTGGCGAGGAATGTTCTGGGCTCCCAAAAGAGCCTTGACCATAAAAGCCTTGACTAGAGGACCCTTTGGCGAATATAAAACCACCATCTTGTGGACACATAAAGATACTAAAGCCAAGATAAGTGTGACAGGTGCCTGTTCATACAGCAGAGCTGAAACTAGAATAGAATGAAAAGCCACAACAATCCAGAACAAGGATCACAATACTCAGTTCCTTACTGAAACGTAAGAGTCAAAGAACGTCTTTCCTGAATGTCAGTGATCATTACCATCAGCATTTACTGAGCATCTTCCAAAGTCAAGGCTTTTCTGAGTCAAGGTAATGAGGGGGAGGAACATTGGTCAAGCAAATCCATCCCTAGTTCTGCAGGAGAAGCAGAGCGATCACAGCACCGGGGCTGGCTAGAGACCAGCAGAGGCAGGTGGGGCTGGAGAAGAAACACGGGGATCTGTCCCATACCAGTTGTGACATCTTGGACTCATTCTTCAACCATTCTGAACTTTGGCTTTCTTACCTGTGAAATCACTCTGACTGTCCTTGTAGCTGGAGCATTCTAAGCCTGTTTTCCTTTTAATTCGTAAATGATAGGACCTCAGACCTTTTATTCTCCGTCAAAACTTCAATGCCTGTTGGAGTCAACCTCATCCTTTGGTATAGCAGATGTTTGCATTAAAGTCCTTCCATTCTAAGACTAAATAAATGATTTCTGAATGTGAGGAAGGGGGCACTCACTCTTGTCTTCCTTGCCACTCCAAATTTTTCTCAACCTCATCTACTTCTCCCTTGTCCTGCCTCTTACTCTGTTTTGCGGGGAGGGGAGATGCTCAAATGCAAAGGCTGATGTTTCTCAGTCCACGCCACATTGTCATGGTTGAGCCCTGGAAGGACCCCCTCTCTTGTCTTATGTATTTATTTGTTGCCTTTTAGCCTTATTTCCTACTCTTATGCCCCACCCCCAAGAACAACCATTGTCGTGGGTTTACAGTCTGTCACTTCGCTGAATGTGCAATCGTGAAGTGTGGACTTCCGTGTGCGGGTGTGTATTTCTAAATCTCGGTCAGTGGTATTGAGTCGTTATGTCTGTGTTGCTGGCACAGCAACCCAAGACCCTTCCTCCGGGTCGCAGAGGACGTCTTCAAGCAGAGGGGATCTGCTAATATTACTCTCTCCCCAGGGTGGAGAAGCATGTATTATTTACTCTTTCAACAAAAAAACAGGGAAACAGCATAGCACCGTGATTAAGAACACAAGCTCTCAGGTCAAACACGCTTTGTCTGAATCCTGTTTTTTCATATTATACGACCTCAGGCAGATTACTCAGTCCCTCAAAAATCTCCATTTCTTCATCTGTAGAATAAAGACGAGAGCAAATGATTAGGTTATTGTGAGGCTTAAATAATCTAGGCTCCGAACAGTGGGGGCGGGGGGGGGCACAGCAGAGTAAAATCCAGATAAATGACAGTTGCTTTCGGCTCGGGTCATGATCCCAGGGTCCTGGAATCGAGCCCCGCATCGGGCTCTCTGCTCAGCGGGGAGCCTGCTTTCCTTCCTCTCTCTCTGCCTACTTGTGATCTCCGTCTGTCAAGTAAATAGATAAAAATCTTTAAAAAAAGAAAGAAAGAAAGAAAGGAAGGAAGAAAGAAAGTTAAGAACTTAAAGACAATTCTGAAATCATAGAAAATGACACAGTTAAAAATCTTATAGTCATTAACCCTTCCAGTCCCTGGGATAAAAGTTTCCAATGGGGACGCTTACAAGCTCAGAGCTGGTTGTTTTCTGTACCAGCATAAAGGAACCGAAGGAAAAGAGTCACCCTTCACAGAAGGAACTTCCTGTGGTGTTTTTTTTTTAAGATTAAAATATGTTCTTTGAGGCATGTGCTGTTTCTGAACCTAGCTTCGTCTACCCGCAGATGAGTCTCCCACGCATGTAAACTACCACCTGTCTGGCTCAATGTGGCCACGAGTGTGGTACTGGAACCATCTTTATTCTGAGATTTACTATGAAGGAAGCTTAGAGATATAGAAAGTTGGTCAGGACCTGGGAGGTGTCTGGTCACCATCTGTACCATTCCCTCCTTTACACACGAGGAGCCTGAAGAGATTAAGCTTCTGTTACGTCACCCCTGTTTTTGAGCTTGCGTATCGTGCTCCAACAGACATACAATGCTTACCCAAATCACCCCTGGGATTAATAGTTAGTCGCTTCTGGAATTACATCGAAATTCACAGACACCTGCGTGGAGATGGCAGGTGATCTTTGACCTTTCCCTAAGGCCAAGAAACACTCCAGAAAGATCTCTGGAACCAGACTATACCAGGGAAGGAGGCAGCCTAACCTGAGCAAGTCACATGTTCCTAAGCCCCAGAGCCTGTGCCATCTCCCCACTGATGTAACCTTTAAAGGCCATGCCCTGGGGAAACAATGATCTTAGTCATTGCCCTTCAGCAACGTGAACTCCGGACTGTGGGTCTAAAGCAGCCAGAGCCAGGTGAGTCACAACAGTGACGCCCAAAGCCACAGCGATTGTAACGTGATTATGAAAACCTCAACTTGTAGAATTAGCTCAGGGAAGCAAGTTGAGTATTTTCTCAAAAAAAAAAAAAAAAAAAAAAAGGTCTTTTGACTAGTCTAATGATTCATAAGAGATCAGAAAATATGTTATGTCTCTATTTATACTTTGCACACGAGCGTAACTGCCCTGGAAACTACCATGTGTTGTTAGCACATGGGAAAGAGATCTGTTGAGTGTAAACAAAATGGTAAATCACATTTTTGTCTTTGTTTCTCAATATAATCCGTATTGTTGCTTTGAAAATACTTTCTTTAAAATGTACTGGGGTGCCTGGGTGGCTCAGTGGGTTAAGCCTCTGCCTTTAGCTCAGGTCATGATCTCAGGGTCCTGGAATCAAGCCCCGCATCAGGCTCTCTGCTCAGCAGGGAGCCTGCTTCCTCCTCTCTCTCTGCCTGCCTCTCTGCCTACTTGTGATCTCTCACTCTGTGTGTCAAATAAATAAATAAATAAAAATCTTAAAAAAATAAATAAAATGTATTATCAGCATCCATAGACATCAACACAAAAATCTGAAATTAGATACATTGACACATACGTAATGAAGACTAGGCAGATGCCATTTATGGACATTAGCAGGTCATGGACTGTAGGCATCCTAGCTTCAGAAGTACAAGAAAGGGCAATTTGACTTTTTACTGTTCACGTTAAGGCAATCAGAAAAAACAAATATTGGATTTTTGTGATTCCCGGAAAATTTTGAAATAGATATGTTTTGGAGTTTTATGTTCGTTGACACTCTACCTATTCTAGGTATGTGTAGAGAGTTTCCAAAATGTGTCATATTTTTTTTCTGATTAGTTTCAGGTTTTGTAAGACTCTGCCTATCAAATAAACTGTATTTATTAAGACATAATTAACCTATTTTTCACATTTTAATCATCTAAGATGCATAGACGCATATAACTGTAATCACAGCTTCAGATCAGCATGATAATCAATGTTATCAAACTGAATTAATTTAACTCTAATCAAAAGCAAAAATACCATGACATTCTAGTTTATTCATGGAGTTTTATTTTGGGAAACATATGATTTCTGTTGGACTTTTTGAAATATTAGAACAACCCAAAAATCTCTTACTTCCTTCAAAGACCCTCAAAGAGCTCATATGGCCCAAGGGGCAGACTACTCATGTAGGGTCTCACAAAGGGCCCAGAGAAAGAGTTTCGATAGCCTTGGAGAGGGACACCTGCCTTTTATTTCTTTTCCTATCTCCCCCACCAAAAACGTGTGTGTAACCAAGACCTGAGCACAGTGCTTACCTTTCTAGGGCTTCAATTTCCCAATCTGAAAATTGAAAGTAATAGACAACTGGAAGGGAGGGAGGGAGGGAGGGAGGGAGGAAGGGAGGGAGGGAGGGCAGGAGGGAGGAGGGAAGGAAACAAGCAACTGAAAATCTGCATCTCAGGGCTAACCAACAGCTCCACAGGAGAAGAACCATTTGGGTGGTCTGAGTTCAGAGAAAAGCTTGCAATGTTGAGGTTCACCACTTCCTAGCCCCAGATAAATTCAACCTGTCTGAGGGTTTAAAGAATTCCAAACATTCAGCTAGAGCAGATTAGATCTATTTCAGGGGATTTGAATTCAATAATATTCGGGAAAAAAGTACAAGATCAGAGGGAGAAATTATTTTGAATTCTGAACCAGTGAATGAAGCCACAAGTTTTGACTCAAACCCTAAAGAGATTCAAATTTTATTTTAATTGGGAGCAAAGTCTTGTTGGATTATGTCCACATCTTCTTCTGTGGGTTATAGTATAGCTGTTTGGGGGGGACTTTTCTCAAGAAACATCTCGTACCTCAATAGATAAAGGGGTCCTTTAAAAAGTACATAAGATCTCTGGAACAAGTTTACTGAAACCTAAATTGATTGGCTAGAGTTGCCAGTGCGTTAAGAATTAAGCTAATTCCTAATTAAATGGATCTAGCAGGCCAGGGACACTTTCTCTGTATTCTTGAGTTTATGGCAAGGAAAAGTAAAAATTAGCTTCCAGAAATTAATGAGATGACCTTCGTAAAGGTTTCCAGTATGTATGGAATGTCCTAAAGCGACCGGGTCAATGAGATTACTGTCATACAGGGTAAACCTGTGGCAGGAAGGGGAGAGAACACCAGAGAGGACAGTGACAAGGTCATGCTGTTATAGCCCAGGGGTCGTTGTTGCTGTGCCTAATAGGGACTTCTTGCCTGGAAGTTACAGAGTATACATGTTAAGAGCACCTCTCAATCAGCCCTAACGTCTTAGTCAGGATGCAGGTAAAACAAAACTAAACAAAACTCTTTTCTATCGCACAATATGTTTCCAAACTATTTGTCTTTGCTGCTGGAAACACATTGGCTTTCTTGGAGTCAGGCGCTGCATCTGGCTGGTAACACCAGTCCCGTTTTGCTAAGCAGCCTCCCTCCCAGCAGCCTGGCACCTGGAGGCGGGGGTGGGGGGCCTGGGGGGGGCAAGCAAACCTTAGGGGGCTATTTGTTGCTTATGCAGCCTAAGACGATAATCACAATAGGCAACACCTAGGCTCCATCCCCATTCTCTGTTTGGGGAAGATTAAGGTGGGTCCTAGAAATATGCATTTTTAACAGCCCCCCAGGCAACTCTGATGTTACAAGTCCTTAGCTGCATTTTAAAATATTGACTTCAAGGAATGCTCTTATTCTGGCTCACATGAGACTCAAAAACCTGATCTCTGCCTCTGTGTTGAAGCTACAAGGATTATGTCTGAACTCGAATGTTCCACGACACACTCTCCCATTACCTCCAACTTTATTTGTATGTTATTTAATGCTCATTAAAAGATTTTTTATGGGTGAATAGAGGAGCAGTGGTATTCTCATCTGTACACAGAAACTCCAATATCGGGGCGCCTGGGTGGCTCTGTGGGTTAAGCCACTGCCTTGGGCTCAGGTCATGATCTCAGGGTCTTGGGATCAAGTCCCGCATCCGGCTCTCTGCTCAGCAGGGAGCCTGCTTCCCTCTCTCTTTCTCTCTCTCTCTCTCTGCCTACTTGTGATCTCTGTCAAATAAATAAATAAAATCTTAAAAAAAAAAAAAAAGAAACTCCAATATCTCAGAATCTGGTGGCATTGTGTTGCTTTGGAAGTAGAGTTAATGACTGAAGAGAGAATTGCTTTACCAGTTGTTTAAGAAACAGTTAGGAAGAGTCTACTTCTGACATAGAGGGAACTTCTACCACACCTGCCTTCCCACAGGCTACAACTCTGAACTCTGAGCATTAGAAAAAATAAACTCTCTGAGGCCCTATGGAGGGAACAAAAGCAAACAGATTCTAGAGCTGGGAGCTAACATTTGGAAGAATGGAATGGCATAGGATGGCAGGGTGAGCACACCCCTCTCTTTTTAATTTCTTAGATGGAGGGAAGGTGACCAGGCTGCAGAGCCAAAACTCCAACAGAAAATTTGTAGTTTTTCTTCCCTCAAGAACCAGAGAGCAGAATTTGGGGCAACCACGGCCACTGGAAAGTGAAGCTGTAATATTGGAAAGATGAAGGCTGGTGGCAGGGAAGTATAAACGATGTGCAGAAACTCGGACCAAATATCTAGGTGGCTCCAAGCTACACATGCACAGGGAAAACTGCAAACAGCCCAGCGAAGGGTACAAGAACTAAAAGGAGGTTCAAACCTCCATGCCAAATTACAGTTTCCAGTCTGAGTGCAACCATGGTATTTGCTGGGGAACAGACCAACTTTTCTGAATCATAAAAGTCACCATGTCCAGAATATAATCCAAAATTATTCAGTGTATGAAGAAATCTTTTTAAAATGTGACTTATATTCAAGAGGAAAAGGAATCAGAAGAAACTGACCTTGATAGGACTTTAGTGTCAGATGAGGATTTGAAATCATCTATTATAACTATGTTCAATAAAGTAAAAGAAAATATGTTCATAATACATGAAAAGATAGGAAATTAGCAGAGATATGGAAACTATTAAAAAATAGAGATATGGAGGGGCACCTGGGTGGCTCAGTGGGTTAAGCCTCTGCCTTCAGCTCAGGTCATGGTCTCAGGGTCCTGGGATCGAGTGCTGCATCGGGCTCTCTGCTCAGCGGGGAGCCTGCTTTCCCCTCTCTCTCTGTCTGTCTCTCTGCCTACTTATGATCTCTCTCTCTGTGTCAAATAAATAAATAAAATCTTTAAAAAATATAGAGATATGGAAACCATTAGAAAAAATAAAATGGAAATCCTAAAACAGAATAGTATTATCTGAAATAAAACATTCTCTAGGTAGACTAGTAAGAGTAAGGTGGTGGTAGCAAAGGAAAGCGTCAGTAAGCAAGAAAATGGATGGACGGGAATCATCCAGTCTAAAGACGGGAAGAAGCAGTGGGAACTCCAGAATCCCTCCCTGATTCAACTCAGCCAGTTGATGTCCCCCCCACACACACACCCTACCCCCAACTGAAGACTAAAGGATCATTCTCCAGAGAGGACAAAACAGAAGGTCTCTGGGCTGGGAGACTAGGCATAGTTGAGGATGGTGGCACAAAATGGAAGACAGAAAGATAAAGCAGAAATTTACCTACTGATAATGGAGAGGCTCCCCCAACACCTCCCAGCCCCCAATACCCTATCTTACGCCAGCTCTCTTTTTCAAAATCTTAGCAGCTGGGCTTCAGGATGATACTCTCCAAACAGGATATTAGAATGTTCTACATTACGGAATCTTACCAACCAGGGAGAAAAGACCCAAAGATGCTGACAGATAGCCAAGTTTCTTCTCTCCAACAAAACGTTTTTAGCGGGTTCCTATCTAGGAGAATATATGCCTGGAGGGTTGCATGATAGGAGCAGGGTGCGGAAAGAGAGCTGGGACTTGCATCATTCAGTATGCAAACTTGTATGAAATACCCTTGTTTTCCAGTCCCACTCTCTCCCGTGCCAAATATCCTCACCAACAGGGTGAGCTGGATGTCTCAAGAACGGGTTGCAGAGGAGGCTTATTTCTACCTACATTCTCTTTTATAATTTTGATATATTTATATCAAATATTTTTATATATTTGATACATAAGTATATATTATTCGCTCAAAAAACTAATTTTAAGTGCTTGGTAAAGGGACTGACAGATAAATGTGAGGAAATATCCCCAAAAGTGCATCAGTAACAGAGAGAGAGAGAGAGAGAGAGAGAGAAGAAAAATAAAACAGAGTAAGAAACTCAGAGAATCAATTCAAGAAGTCTGACACCAACTAATAGCTGTTCTAAAAAAAGAATGAAGACCATGGAAGAGAGGAAATTATCAAAGAAATAATAGAAAACTTTCCAGAACTCAATAACATGAGTCTCCAGATTGAACGTAACCGCAAAGCGCTCAGCACAATGAATGAATAAATAATGAAAAGGGTAAGCCAGGCATAAAAGGGAAGCTACTAAAAGCACTTAGAGAGAACAGAAACAGTCCCATACAAAATAGATGAAATCAGAACGGCATCAGAATGCTCAATGGTGACAATGGAAGCTAGAAGATATGGACCCATCACTAGCTTCTAAATTCTGAGGGACATTCTTTTCAGCCTGGAATTCTATTACCAGCCAAATGGTCGATCAAGTGTGAGGGTAGAGAAAAGACATTTCCAAATACACAGGAAGAACAATTTTACCTCCAATGCGCCCTTTTTTTTTTTTTTTTAAAGATTTTATTTATTTATTTGACAGACAGAGATCACAAGTAGGCAGAGAGGCAGGCAGAGAGAGAGGAGGAAGCAGGCTCCCTGCCCAGCAGAGAGCCCAATTCAGGGCTTGATCCCAGGACCCTGGGACCATGACCTGAGCCTAAGGCAGACCCACTGAGCCACCCAGGCGCCCCAATGTGCCCTTTCTTAATCAGCTTCTAGAGAATGTGTTCCTGAGAAATCAGGGAGTGAAGGGAGAGGAAGATGTAGGACATGGGAAAGGAGTGAGGAAAATCCATGCCACACGTGGACAGCAGGTCTGGCGTAGACCCAAGTGCAGGCTAGAGGCGGAGTCTTGATCCTCCAAGGGCTCAGGGAGGGATACCTTTGGAGCTGATTGATTGTCAGATATTTAACCATTTGAAAGTCAAACAGGAGGCGTCTGACAGACCTGAATGATCGAGTGTGTGTGTGTGTGTGTGTGTGTGCGGGCGCGCGCGTACATGCACACATGCATGTGCGTGAGTGTGTGGGTGTGTGTTGGGGTAAGGTGAGGTGGGGGTTAAAGAAATTTAAGGAAATGAAAAAACAAAGGAAGCTAATTATCTCCAACAGTAACAAAAATTCCTAAGACAAAGTGTAACTATATTACCCCACTTGGTTCAAAGTTGAACAACATACACACAATTATGAGGAAGTAAACACCAAAGATGATTTAACTGTTAAGACTTGAGTTTTGGAATTAGACATACAGAAGAGAGGGATATACAAAAGTAAACTTGATGGCTATGATAGAAATAAATAATAATTGAAATTGAGAAATAACAGTATATACATATTATATGGCACCAAGCAGATAAGTGCCAAAATAACCAGCTAAAAGAATAGACTAGAAGTGATTGCCTCCAGACAGCAAGATCATAGATTGGTTGTAGAGATGGGGAAAGCTGGTTCTCATTATTACCCTTTAAATAAAATACAGTTTGACTTTAAACCAAGCTTTGTACAACTTTAATAAACTTGAATAGTAGTTAGAATTAAATAAGTACAATAAAATAAAGGCTGAATTGTCACTCATCTGGAATATTCTAGAGAATGCTTCTGGGAGTGGTAACAGTGGTAGCTAAGACTTAAGTCATGTTCACCATCTGTCTGTGCAGTGGACTCCTTGAAGGGAGATAGAGCAGATTCCTGAAATATCTTCTAACTGTTCTCCCCCTTTCTTCTATTTTATGCTCTATTTGGTCTCAGTGATATTTATATAATATTTATTAAAATATTTTGAGTGTACCTAATATTTATTAAAATAAATTTCAATTTTTAAAGATATTCCAAAAGCATTACTTGATTTTATAATAGTTGTAAAAAGTAAACATTTTGGGGGCTACAAGTTGTGTAAATTATGAGGATAACCCATTGTGTACGATTTATTAAAAATATAAAGAAGAGTGGCACCTGGGTGTTTCAGTGGGTTAAAGCCTCTGCCTTCGGCTCAGATCATGATCCCAGGATCCTTGGATCCAGCCCTGCATTGGGCTCTCTGCTCAGCAGGGAGCCTGCTTCCTCCTCTCTCTGCCTGCCTCTCTGCCTACTTGTGATCTCTGTCAAATAAATAAATAAAATCTTAAAAAAAAAAAAAAAATATATATATATATATATGGAAGAGATCATTCTCCTCCCAGAGTTTCCAGTTCGTCAGATCTCAGAGCAGTTTGAAGACTGCTGATCCAAAGACCCGAGTTTGTACAACATCTGTCCTACTGGGGCTGTTGAAGTTGGAAGCCCTTTAAATCTTGGAACATCACCATCAGAGAAAAGCCACAATTTCATATCAACATCCTTCCCAGGTCTAGAAGCATGATTTCCTGCCCCCCTTCCACCACCTCCCTCCTCCCCATGCGGGCAGCAGCCCAATCACACTAATCCTTTTGCAGGAAGAGTAGGTACTCTCATCACTGTCCCAGTTAACACGGTCCCTGAGCCACCTGGTGAGAAAACCAGGGCAAAGCCAGCTGGTGGTGGTACCCCAACAGATGATGAGTTTAAAATTAGAAGCCCAGCACCCTCAAGTTGGCATATGCTGGATGGGGTTGTCAGAAGGCACGACATTTCATCAGTTCTCATGTATATGATGGGGCTCTCTTCATCTCCGAGGTCCACTGCATTCTCAGGAAGGGCCCCAAACGGAGAAATCTCATTACAGTGGATGGTTTTTTTTTTTTCACTGTACTCCATGTAACAAGTACCTATAGGAAAAATTCCCTAATATTTCTTAATATTAAAAATTACTGATTATTTAATAATATTAATTAACATTTTAAAACTCCTTAATACTCATGTATTGAACACTGTTTACAGCAAACACTAGCAGCCTAATCCTATCAGCCTTATTTTAAAGATGATAAGCCAGGGGTGCCTGGGTGGCTCAGTGGGTTAAAGCCTCTGCCTTCAGCTCAGGTCATGATCCCAGTGTCCTGGGATCAAGTCCCACATTGGGCTCTTGGCTCAGCAGGGAGCCTGCTTCCCTTCCTGCCTCTCTGCCTACTTGTGATCTCTGTATGTCAAATAAATAAATAAAACAAAAAAAAAATTTTTAAGTATTTAAAGTTGAGAAGCCAGATTCAGAGTGGTTCAGTAACTTGCCATTCAAACCCAGTTACGTTAACAGATTTCTCCATTATCCACCAGTTCTTGGTTTCTCTTATCTGCAAGAATGAAGCTACAACATACTTAGATAATTCAGACCCATGGAATAGTTTTCAAAGGTCAGATGTCCCTTCTTCGCGAGTCAGCGTAAGGGCCTTGACAAGAAATCACTACTTTAAAGGACGGTTTGAAGTGGACTCAGAACCTGAAAAATGTCTTGTCTTTCATTAAAATCACATTTGCTAAAGGTCAGCCTAACATTATGAGCATTGTCTTGAAGGTTTGGGGAGAAGGAGGGAAAACGGTGGCGTTTAAATCATTTAAATTACCTCTGAAGTTTCTCTTAGTTTCAACATGATTCCTTAGTAAGTTGAAGGCACTTATAGCTTTGTATGCTCTGGGCATCTCTTCGATGTTCTGCAAGTTCCCCTTCCTTTGGAAGAAACATTACACAGCGATCTTCCAGAGCGCTCCGGGAACATTTTAGAGATCTATGCATCTTCGAGGGGAAATGGTTTCTTCCATAAAATATTGTTTGAAGCATTTAGAGCCGGCTTTGTTAATCTTCCATTTCTTAAAAATTGGGACATCACAGTGACATTATCAGAGAGCAGTTGTCTATAATTTACACGGCTAAATTTGGTTTCCGGATTGTCAAATATGCAAACGCATTGTTTGGAATAATAGTTAATAATAGTTTCCAAGCAAGTCGGAAATAGAGCCATTCTCATTGAAAAGCGGGAGCCCAAATGCAACTGCCTCTCCAGTAAGATAATGAGTTAATGAGGAGGACCTCTTTTGACCCAATAAACAACACTGTCATTCAGGGTTATCTGGGCACCCACTACCTTGAACATGAAGTCGCTAACCCATCACTATTGTCATCACCAGGAATAGACCCATGACCGCCTCTTTAGCAAGTGTTGAGCTAAAGAGCCAGCCCCTGTATCTGGGGCCACAGGGGATGATGACCGCACTATAAGAATAAGGTCCTGGTTTATCGCCCTTCTGCTGCAAACCAGGGCAAGCTGTTGGAGTATGAAAGGGAATGAATTTAAAACTCTGAGCTTCTAGGGCACTTGGAATAGTTCCTTTGATGCGCTGCCCAGAAAAGCCTTCCCAGATTCCCCCCAGCACAGGCTTTGCCCTGGATAGTGTTCATCTGTCTCTCCAGAGCTTGATCTCTGAGCCCAGTACCCACAGAGCTCCTGTGACCGCTGGGTCACAGGATGTATGGGCCAACAGGTAGAACCAGGAGTGAGCGGAGGACACAGGGTGAGTCAAGACGGGGGATTTAGTCCCCAGCCTGGAGCTTGTACACGTCCTTCACCCAGCGCTCTCGCCCATCGCAGGCACCCTCTCTGCACCTCTGCCCCTCCCACCTGGGGGCGATCATAGCTTCCTGCCTTGGCTGGTCCCGGGGCTTCACCCCTCCCTGCTTCTTCTCTGGGGGCCTGCTCCAGCTCTGCAAACAGGCCCTCCATGGAACTCGTCAGTCCCCTGCTCTGAGCGTCACAGCTTCCCTGTGGGACACTGGTGCCACAGGCCCTGTTCCTTCATTCGCAGCTACTTGAGGTTGGCGCTCAGTTGCTGAAGAATATGGAAGTTGATAGATGTGGGTCCGAGGCGGGATGCCTGATACTTCGTCCTCGCCAAGCTACCAGCCCTTCATCAGCTCTCTCTGAAACTCCAGCAACTCGCCAAGACGTCACCGTCTGGCTTTGAAAGCTCTGGATACTCGGATCCCCAACTACACACCCAATAGTCCGATTCCCCTCCCTCCTCCCGTCAGGCCTTTCTAGAATCCCACTGCCCTCCCAGACTTCACACACCATCTTCCACTCAGTGCCTCCCTTCTGCAAACACAGGATTCGGTCTTTGCCCAGAGATGCTACTTTCTTTCTTTCTTTCCTTCCTTCCTTCCTTTCTTTCTAAGATTTTATTTATTTGACAGAGATCACAAGTAGGCAGAGAGCCTGATGTGGGGCTTGATCCCAGGACCCTGAGATCATGACCTGAGCCGAAGGCAGAGGCTTAACCCACTGAGCCACCCAGGCGCTCCGAGAGGCTATTTTTCGACTGCCAACATGCAGAGCACAGTTCTCAGGGTACAGTAACTTCTCAGTTCTTGTTCACTGAAAAACTTGGGAACAACTCAAGGCATGTCAACTGATAGCAATAGCAAAGTATCGTAAAATAGCAAATTAAATGTATTTGGACCCCTTTGCCTCCATGTTCTGTTATAGACTGTTTCTGCGAGGGTGGGGGGGGCATTTGGAAGTTTTTAAAATGTGCCCTATAGCACATCCTACCGTGTGATGTGTGTGCGTGTGTGTGTGTGTGTGTTTAGCTATCTAAATATAATTTGTCTGGGGGTGGGAAACAGAGGGTAGATCCATGATAAGAAAAGGATGGGCTCTAAAATAATAATGGGTTTCAATTCCAGCTCATGCCACTTGCTGTGTCACCTTGGACGAGTTGTTTAGACTCTCAGATCTTATTTCCCCTCTGTCAACATGGTGGTGATCCCATCCATCTCTGCTGTAGGTTACTTGGGAAGGTTACATGATTTATTTTATGTAAAGTGCTTGAAACACAGAAGGGGCTTGCTAAGTGTTCATTTCCTTCCTTCCAGAATTATGGCTCGTAAACAAAGAAAATCCTGGAGTTTATTAGAAGTTCTGTCGGTTTTTGTTTTCCCAAGAGTCCTTGATTCTTTGAGTCAAATGGCCCAGGACCAGAAGCTGAGACACTAGAAACTTTAAAGCGAGGCAAAATAAGCTTTCTAGGGGAAATACATTCCATTTAATCTTAGTCAAAGTGCCTTGAGGTCAAATGTTTAAGCATTGGAAATTGAGGTGATTAATAAGACGTCATTGTAGAAAAGCCTTAAATTTTGTTACCCGCCTTCTGGCTCTTTAGAAACTAGCGATGCCTCGATGCCTCGAGAAGTATCATAAAAGTGTTAATCAGCTTGTTAGATGTCTTCAGCCCAGCTCATCAATCTGGTCTCTCTCAGTAGCTAATAAGAAAATATAGGGAAAAGGGGAACTTCCAAGTATGATGTGTAAGCTCGCTGTCTCGGTCATGGGGATTGTTCTAGGTATTTACATATGCATGCAGTTGATCCCTGTATGCCAATTATACCTCCATAAAGGCGCTCTTAAAAGTCACCCAGGAGGGGCACCTGGGTGGCTCAGTCGGTTGAGTGGCTGACTCTTGATTTCAGCTCAGGTCATCATCTCAGCAGGGAGTTTGCATGG
The DNA here is from genome assembly GCA_004024625.1 of Mellivora capensis. Taxonomy (NCBI): domain Eukaryota; kingdom Metazoa; phylum Chordata; class Mammalia; order Carnivora; family Mustelidae; genus Mellivora; species Mellivora capensis. The sequence continues at coordinate 16,673 of PISX010003057.1, forward strand.
GATTCTTTCTCTGCCCCTCCCACCCAACCCCCACCCTGCACCCCCCCCCACATGCATGCATGCACACTCTCAAATAAATAAACAAATCTTTAAAAAATAAAAATAAAATAAAAGTCACGCAGGGAGAATAAATTTTAAAAAAGGAAAAATTTTCACTGGCCTAGGCACTTGAATATTTTGTACATTTTACAGTATATAAATAAGTTCAACCTCAGTAAAATACTACTTGTGTGAAAAATATAAGATATCATATAGCGAGCATAGTACGCTCCTTCAGTGTAAGAAACAGAAGGAATATAAGAGTAAATATCTTGCGGCGCCTGGGTGGCTCAGTGGGTTAAAGCCTCTGCCTTCAGCTCAGGTCATGATCCCAGGGTCCTGGGATCGAGCCCCACATCGGGCTCTCTGCTCGGCAGGGAGCCTGCTTCTTTCTCTCTCTCTGCCTGCCTCTCTACCTACTTGTGATCTCTGTCTGTCAAATAAATAAAAATAAAATCTTAAAAAAAAAAAGTAAATATCTTTATGTGTTGTTGTCTGCATAAGAGTCCTGGAAAAATAAATAAGAATCTAATGACAATTATCCAGACTTACAGCCCAAGGAGAGGAGGACAGGGACAGGGAAGTGAGTGAGGCTTTTTAACCCATCCTCTTCTAAATCTTCTTGCTCTCTGAACTCTGTAAAAACAAAAAATAAAGAGTCTTTAAAGAAAAAGAACTAACCAAATGACTGAGGTGGGGGGTTGAAGCCAGGAGGAGAAAAGGCAAGAAGGGCATTTTCTAAAATCGGAAACAACTTGAAAATGCAAACAAGAAAAGGCCAAGTTGGAAGATTTGCAAAGTTCAGTGACAAAACTGCCCACCATCTGAGGTCACTGAGCAGACACGAGCTGCTGGCCACGTGACTAATCTCTTGCCCGGGAGTGTAAACATTGCTAGCCCCTAAACAGATTTGCCAGATGGAGAGGAACACAGGAATGAAGAGCGTAGAAAATCTACTTCCTTCCACCTTGGGCAGGGGGAGCAGAGACAAAGCAGGGAGATGGCCGAGAGCCTCCGCTCTGCTTCCATCAGAGTTCTGCTTTAATGCCCTCTGGAGGGAGGCTGCCACGGAGGCCCTGGGCTGAGGAAATCAGGGCAAGGAGATATGTTTCCTGGCCCTGCTCAGCATCACCTCTAATGAGTTGTTTTAGAACTCATGAGTTGTTTTAAAAATTTTGGATCCTGGGGGGTGGAGTAATGGACATTGGGGAGGGTATGTGCTATGGTTAGTGCTGTGAAGTGTGTAAACCTGGCGATTTACAGACACGTACCCCTGGGGATAAAAAGACATTATATGTTTATAAAAAAATTAAAAAATTAAAAAAAAAATTTTGGATCCTTAGTTCCTCTGCCCATAGAAGAGAAGGGGTTGAACTCCATTGCCTAGGTCCTTTGTAGTTTACAAGCGTTCTGATTCCACAGTGACATGGGGGGTTTCCCGCCATGGCTGACAGCTGGGTTAGCCAGAGCTAGCTGACTGGGCATGTGACAGGCCTGTGCTGTCAGCACCCAAACCTGCTCGAGCTGAAAGGCCAGAGCCTGGATTGGCAGAAAGGAAGGGGCGGCCCCGGAAGGGTGCGGAATGCAGCTCAGCAGGATGCAAGCCTAGCCCTCCTCATTCTCCAGTTAGGGAGTCATCTGGGTCCCTTCAGTCCCTCCTCTTCTGCCAGTCACTTTCCTTCTCAATGGCATGCCCCTCAGAGCTGGGCCAGGGAAATTGAAAAAGACCAATTAGACTTTCTATCTATCAGCACTGGAGTTAGAAGGTCTTAAGCAAGGCCTTAGCCTTCCTGAAATTGGACCTCTCGGCATCCTTAACCCTGATATCTCAGCCACGGAGGGACGCCCATGCCCCCACCCTCCTTCTTCAGGTGCTCTCCTGAACCCCTGGGTGCAGGGTTCACCCCCACAGGCTTGCCCTCACCTGCGTCTTCAACAAGCTGTTTTCCAACACCCACAGTATGAATCAGAACTTCCCTGCCTTTAGGGGGACACAATAAGAGGAACTATCTTCTCTTCATTTTGCTTTGGCCTTCAAAGCCTGACCCCAGAAGGACAGGGGACCAGAGAGTGGACAGACAGGGAACGCGTCGGATGCTGAATTTTACACACTAGAGTTTGAACTCGGGCCATTTAGCCTCCACTGTGGATGCTAACATCCAGTGCTTATGACCACCATTGTTTCATTTAGATTCCAAAATGTTTTCACTTTGCAATGCAAGCCTCTACCCAAGATTGACCTCTTCTCTCCACTGTTACCCTTCTCCGAGTCTTATTTTTACATTGATTTCATCCTAGCAGCTTTATTTCAAGTGAATCCAAGCAGATCCCCTCCTCCTTTTTTTTTTTTTTTAACTTAGTTATTCCCAGGGGAAACTGATCTTCAAGGACATTAAAAATCCACTGACCCTTGTAAGCACAGAGAATATACTTCCTCCTCCTTTTTGTCTCAGTGATTTGCAACCCAAGTCCACTCCTCCTGCGTGCTCTCATACTTGCTCTGTCCCCCTCCATCCCTAGTTTATAGGTGGAGGAGTGACAGGGTCACAGGATGCCTGAGATCCTGCCTGGCTTGCCGATGAATCACTACTTCCACAGCCCTTCTTAGAACTACCAATCGATCAGCCCCTATCGATCTAGCTACATATTTCTGCAAGCAAGCCACTCTGAAACCTAGTGGACTTAAAACACCAATCACTTCTTTATCTCACAAGTGTCTAATCCAGACAGCACTTAAAAGGGAAGACTCGAGTCTACTTCACACAGGAGCAATGGGATGGCCCAATGAGGGATTGAAGGCTCACTTCCCAGATGCTGTATTCTCATGCCTGGAAAGTTAGTGCTAGTAGTAGGATGGGAGGTCAGGGTGGGAGATGGGGGCATCAGCTCCTCTCCACACGGACTTCTACCTTGGCGTACTGTCAGCATGATGGTTGGGCTCCAAGGACATTTCAAGACAACATGGCTCTTCTGTGACCTAGCCTCAGAAGTCACACCCTGTCATTTCTACCCTACTCTATTGGTACACGCATAAAGGGCCACTTAGATCCAAGGAAAAGACACATAGACCCAACCGCTGGAAGGGAAGAGCGTCAATGTCAACTGTTAGAACTCGGGGGATGAAAGCGTGCCCCTTATGCTGCGGTATTTGCATACTTACTCTAATATAAAAAAATTCCATTTCCCTCCAAAATGTTCCAGTAGTATTCACACTCCTGGGAGAGGTACCGAGTCGTCCTGTGATTCAACAGAGTCCCCAGCACCATACCACATCCCTACAGATATTTAAGAAGAATGGCCTGCCCCATTGTCACCGGCGAGCGTCTCATCTGACCCACAGCAGGCAGGCTGCAAAGGGTAGTTACACCTTTCATCATTATTTAATAATAATAATGCTCACTGCCTGGGTCATACCAAACGAGGAGAGGTAACAAAGTAATTCTCCCCGATAGCTCCTTGTAACTTACAATCCAACTAACCCAGACATTGTTTTTTGAAAAGAGAGAACTACTTAAAACCATCTGACTTTTCTACCCTCAGAGAGTTGTTGCCCAACTGGGAAAACCCTGGAAACCCATAGAAGCTTCACACCTGCAAGGTGTCACGGACTTCGGGCTCTCAGATGTCTGCTCTTAGCAGCTGTACCATGCGAACCAATACAGAGCCTGACGCCGCTTTCCCAAGCTTCTCTCTCTCTCTGGAGACTTGCCGTTTCCACAGAAAATCAACCCCAGGAACCACTCCCAGCCTTTAAGTGTTTGCTAGTACTGTGGTACTCAAAATGGTGTTCACAGACCAGCAACATGGACCATCTCCTCAGAAATGCAAATTTATGGGCCTCATCCCAGATGTACTGAATCAGAATGTGTGTTTTTAAAAGCTCTCCTGGAGGCACCTGGGTGGCTCAGTCCGTTAAGCGTCTGCCTTCAGCTCAGGTCATGATCTTGGGGTCCTGGGATGGAGCCCCCGATGGTAGGCTCCCTGCTCAGCGGGGACTCTGCTTTTCCCTCTGCCCCTCCCCTGACTTGTGCATGTTCTCGTTCTCTCTCTCTCTTTCTCAAAATAAATAAATAAATAAATAAATAAAAGCTGTCCTGGTGATTCTCTTGTGCACACTCAAATCTTCCAGCTGCCCTGCAGTGTGACCCCTCAGGCAAGCCTGCCTGCAGTGTGGACCCTTGTCAACTAATAACTGCCCCACTGCCAGCCGGTTCCTACATCACCCATTCCCGTCAAAGAGCGCCGTCAGTAGCACAACCGCTGTTTCCATCACAACTTTTTCTGCCTCAGCCCAATAGGGTATAGGTGTCTCTGGTTCATTGTCATAGAAGGTGCCAGACTCGTTGCCTATCATAAAAGTTATTCATATGTGCTACATTTCCTCACTAGCTAATTGGCTTAAATTTGGAGAAGAAAACTCTTCTAGAATGAATGTACCAACTTCTTCTAGAATGTACCAACTTCTTCTTCTGTACGAACTTCTTCTAGAATGAGTGTACCAAAATTTGATCTCTTGACCTCAGAGATTTGAAACAGTGCCATGATAAGGGTTCTTCTGACTGATGTATTGGGATATTTCATTATCCCAACAATCTTACCAATTTTCTTTAAAAACCCTCTGTTTTCTTATGAAGTTTGGATCCGAGACAAGATCTGAAGCATTCTTGGTTTTAATCAATTCTTTTTGTCTGTGTTCGGGAGTTTTGTTTGCTTTACCAAGGGAATCAAACTCTCTTGGGAATTCTTATTCTGTACACAGAATGAAAGCCCATATATTAGAAATCCAAAACGAGACTAGTAACGGGCCTCACGTTGGACCACAAGACAAATGTAGTATTGGGTTGGTGGCTTGGGGAATACGGTTGGACATTACCTTGGGAGATTAGCTCAAAGTGTATTTCTCAGCCTCCAAAGTTAAGAAACTTGGTTTTGGTGGCACAGAGATGGCAGGCTGCTCCTCTCAGAGCAGAGACAGATCACAGGATGAATCAAAGCAGAAAGGCAATTCATTAGCTCACACTGAGAAACCACCCTCTCTGGAAATGAAAAATTCTGGTTCACATATCATCAGGGACTTACTTTCCTATAGCCTAGCTCCATGGAAACCAAAACCATTCTCTAAGTCAGATTTATAAATTTTACAATAAGACATCACTGGCACAGGAATTAGAATACTTCAAGGACGTATGACCAAGACAGTCTTTCCAAGAAGGGAGTCTCCAAGGAAGCTACATCATAATGTAAGCGTTGCTGTTACATGTCCCCCCAAGGGCAGGTGTTGAAGTCTTTTTTTTTTTGGCAGGTGTTGAAGTCTTAACCCCATTAATTATAAATGTGGTGTGTTTGGGACATAGGGTCTTTGCAGGTTTAATTAAGTTGAGGTCATTAGGGTGACCCCCTAGTCCACTCCGACTAGACACAGACCTACAGAGATCACCATCCTGTGAGGACAAAGGCAGAGATCAGAGAGATGCATCTAGAAGCCGAGAAACAGCAAGGACTGCTGGAAAACACCAAAAACTGGAAGAGGCAAGGAAGGTTTCTCCCTTACAGACTCCAGAGGGAGCCTTGCCTTCCAGACGTCTTGATTTCAGACTTCCAGCTGCAAGAACTGTGAGGGAATAAGTTCCTGTTATTTGAAACCACCCAGTTTATGATACTTTGTTACAGTAGCCATCGGAAGCTAAAACTATTGCTCTTCCAGCGAGGAATCTAAGTGAAGGGAACACAGACAATCCCACCTGTGACTGTCATGCTCGGAGAGCCAGACCACCTTTCTTCCCTCAGACGGACGGGGCCTTTCAAATGGGGCTGGAATATTTGAAATCCATTAGCCAAGGCCCACTCTTACAGGGACAGTACTTATGGATTACATAGTACCTATGGGGTCACATTTCATGTTCAATAGAAATCCCACACGCTGAGGCGTGTGTCCTCATTTTCAAACAACAAACAGGCCGAGTGGGGTGTAGGACCATCTTCCAGAAGGCGCAAAATCGCTTGGGAATAACCGATTCATGGTATTCCCACCCACCACGTTCTTTCTCCTGGAAATCCAATCCATATATATATATATATATATATTTTAAGATTTTATTTATTTATTTGCCAGAGAGAGATAGAGATCACAAGTAGGCAGAGAGGCAGGCAGAGAGAGAGGAGGAAGCAGGCTCCCCACCAAGCAGAGAGCCTGATGCGGGGCTCGATCCCAGGACCCTGAGACCATGACCTGAGCCGAAGGCAGAGGCTTCACCCACTGAGCCACCCAGGCGCCCTACAATCCATATTCTGACAAGACTTTGTCGCTGGCAAATGTCCTAGAAAAACCTTTCTAGGCTTCACAGCCACAGCTTTTATTCACCGGCTTCTGAGGCTTCCTTGGGGGGTGTGATGGGGGAGGGAGGTCAACAGACATCACAATGCACACCGTTAAATCCACGTGACTGCAAGTCCAGCTTCAGAACAGAGAGCCTCTCCCCTCTCTGCTGTCCCCGGACTCCTCTCCAGGTCACGCCCGAAAGCCCCCTTCCAAACCTCCCAGGGAAAATGACAAATCACCTCACACTGAGAAAAAAGTATTTTGTAGAAAGATGTCCGAGCCTTCTTCCCCCCTGAGTGGTTTTCCTGCTGTTACTCAGAACCCCGAAGAACCGCACCTACATATTGACATTTGGGTGCCTCACCTCTACCCAGCACTACCACCTACCCCATAAATACCCACTCTTCTCACAACGCGGGACGGCGAGAGCACCCCGGAAACACAGTTTGCCCTGAAAACCAAGCTTCGCTGGTGCCTCGAGAGCCACAGGGCGAACATTTCTGCTAAGTTGGAATATCCATTCCGTGGCTCTCCTACCACACGGGGATCAGAAGCACTGAGCTCCCACTCACAGCCTCCTGACCCTGATAGACGCTTTCAGGTTTCCCTTGAAAAACGTGTATGTTGTTTGATCAGATGGATAGAAAGCCCCGACACCAGCTCCCTGGGATCAATCCGGGAGAGCAGACAAATTTAACGGCTTGTGATGAACACGTAACCTCCGCCTCTGGGTTTCGTCTGTGCTGTGGACCCTGGCCTTTTCTGACCCAGATGGGTTTTTTTCCTCTTTGGATAAATTACTACCTTTAATCTGGACACACAGTCAGACATTAAAGATCTAGCAGCCCCTGTGTCTTTTAAGGTAACTTGGGTTACCCATCTCCGCTCTGATCATAAGTCAGTCTTACACTTCAGATCCCAGTAACCTTACTTCCCCACGTGGACAGGGAGATTCCCCATGTGGATGGGAAACTTGAAATTTCCCAAGAATTGACACCATGCACTGCTCTGTGACCTCAAGTGTGAGGACCACAAAGAAACAACAAGGAAAGGGCTATTGTAAAAGCTGTGTGTCTTACACTGCCTTCCCTAGGTGTTAATGGTGTGGTGAGTTGTAAAATTGTCCTCACTCTTAGGGGGCGCAAGCTGATGTGTTTAGGGATAAAGTATCATGACGTGTACAACTTACTTTTAAATGAACCAGCCACACACACACACACACACACATAAAGCAAACAAGGCAAATGCTAGCAATTGTTCAGTCTAGGTAAAGGATAAGTGAGTGTTCCCTGTACTATTCTATCAATTTTGTAAATATCTAAAAAAAATTTTTATATTAAAGAAAAAAGAAGCTGTCACACTTTCTGCATTCTGGAAGGCTGTTAGGGAAATGCTCCCTTTCCCCAGCAAGGCTGGTTCTTGGAAAACCCAGTGGCACCGTCCAGATGAAACTGCTTCAGACTGAGTTAAATAAAAATCCATCTTCATTTTGGATGGGGGGGGTGTCTTTGTAGAGATGATTTATGGCACTTTCCTCCTTCTGCCTGGGGCCAGTTGACAGGCAAAAGAGACTGCGGGTCTCTGAGCCAGCACATGAGCTGATCAGTCAAGGGGCAGGCAAGAGTGAACACGTGAGAGGGTCAGCAGTGAGTGTGGGGCAGCCTGAAGGGAGATCCCAGAGTGCCAGGGCTGCCAGAACAAAGTACCATAGACCAGGTGGCTTAAACCACAGAAACTTAGTTTTCACAGATCTGGAGGCTGGAAGTCCAAGATCAAGGTGCTGGCAGGGTTGACGTCTGATGAGCCCATCCACTTTGGGTAGCAGGTGGCACATCTTCTCACAGTGTGTTCATGTGGCCTTTCCCCAAATGTGTGCATGCACAGAGACAGCGAGCTCTCTGGTACCTTTTCTTAAGAACACACCAATCCTGGGGCCTCTGGGTGCCTCAGTCGATTAAGTGTCCTACTTTCGACATCAGCTCAGGTCTTGATCTCAGGGTCATGAGTTCAAGCCCACTGGATGTGGAGCCTACTTTAAAAAAAAAAAAAAAGAAAAGAAAAGAAGAAAAAAGAAGTGGAAAGAAAATCACATTAAATTGGAAATAATTTAGGGGCGCCTGGGTGGCTCAGTGGTTAAGGCCTCTGCCTTGGCTCAGGTCATGATCCCAGTCCTGGGATCGAGCCCTACTTCGGGCTCTCTGCTCAGCGAGGAGCCTGCTTCCCCCTCTCTCTCTGCCTGCCTCTCTGACTACTTGTGATCTCTGTCTTTCAAAGAGATAAATAAAAAATCTTTAAAAAATTATAAATTGGAAATAATTTAAAAAGAAAAAAAAGAATACACTAATGCTATTGGATCAGAGTCCTGCCCCCATGACCTCATTTAACCTTATTGCCTTAAAACCTCCATCTCCAAATTGACTACCCTGGGCGTTAAGGTTTTAAGATTTGGTTTTTGAGGGGCACACAAACCTTCAGCCCATAAACACCCATACTGATTTTGCTTCTGTTTTCTGCATTATAATTCCATTCAGTGATCTTCAAGTCCTGAAAAGTTCATTAAACACAAGAGCCTCGGGTTAACCATTCTTGGAGAATGGGAGGGAGGCTCCAGGATCCCTCCTTCCCTGAGAAGCGGACAGGAGGGAGCCCTTGCAGCAAAGGCTGGTGGCTGCAATGTGTCCAGAGGCGGCCAGGGAGAAGCCCTGAGCAGTGGGCTTCTGGAGCAAGCCAGTGGGGTGAGTCACATTGCTCAGTTGTCCCAGAAGGAGCATCAGAGATAGGGGGAAGGGGCTGGATTTGCTGCCCTGCACAGGAACGAGGCTCAGGCTGTTCCAGTGGGCACAGGAAACTTGGAAATAGACAGGTTATATAAGAGCAGGGACAGATGTTTGCTTTCCGTCTCCCCAGTCACTCCAACAAGGGGAGAAGGTGTTACTGGGAAGGTCTTTATCGTGCCAAGCACATGGCTGGCATGTGAGGGCAAGTGGGGGGCAGAGATGGTGGCCTCAGCAACAAGCCCTTGGGAAGGGGCACCCAAACTGCACTGTAGTGGAGAAAGATCTGGAATAACCAGGGGCCAATCCAGGATGCAGTGAATGAGCCCCCAAGGTTGTAGGGGGAGCCACAGAGGAGATGGGGAAAGGCGGAAAGCTCAGTAGGCTGGATGAGACCCCATCCTCCCAAACACGCCAAACTTGACCTGCAACCAGGCTTGGGATATGCTTGGCCCAGAGAGTTCCAAGGGCAAGCTGGGACCTCGGTATCCCACCCCGGGGGGCTGAAGAGAGGCAGAACACTGGGCTGGAACAGGGCCCGATGAGTCCTCCTGACATCCGACATCCCACGACAGGCACAGACTTATTTTCAGGTTTGATCAGAAGCGGTCGGTAAGCCCTTGAGGTTTCTTAGCACAGGTAGCAATATCTTCAAAAGTCGTAGCCTTCCACTTTTTCTAGTGGTTTCTCCATGCCATGGGCTCCGGCGCCCTGCGTCTCATGCCAATAATTTAACCACTTTCCTTGCAGCGGCTCCATTCTCGCGCAATGTAATTTGAGGTTTGACTCACCCTTAAATATATATCGTGTCACTGGATTTATGACAGGAAGAAAAGAGCGCAGAACCGGTTAAGGGATCAAAGACAAGCTCGTCCATGTTTTCCAGGCGAAAGCAAAAGGGCCAGGGGAGGACCTCCTCTCCCCCCCCCCCCCCCCGCCCCCCCCCCCAGGGTCAAGGCCAGGACCTTCCCCTAACACCCCCCGTGCTGCTGGGCCGGTGCTCTGTGTTGGCTGTGTTAAGAGCAGCGGTCCTGTGATTTGCTGCTGTCCCCAGGGAGCTGAATCGCCGGACAACAGCAGCTGATCAGCGTAAAGCTCAGGTTTAAAGAGAGAGAAAGAACGAACGGGCTTTCTGCGATAATGAACTCCAAATGGGTCTCTGTCCTCTAGGGTTAATGGCTTAAAGGTAACTGGGGGTTCTAGCCAGAAGGAAAGCTGCCAAGAAACAGTCCCTCTTCCTAACCTCAGCCTGCGCCCCATTCTTTTAATACATGACTTCCTCCAGCACTTCCTCTAGCTTGGGGGAGAAGGATGCAAATTTGTCTAACCTCTGAAAAACCTTGTGGTGTGCTCCGAGAGTGTTTCAAGCAGAAAGCAAGCGGAGACCAGGGGCGGTTTCCGCCCACGTGCCTCAGCTGGGCCTCCAGAGCACACCGTGTGGTTGGTTGGGACCCTCCCAGCTTCTCCTCCAGATGCTGCTGGAGGAAAGAAAAAAAAACCTGGGCAGCATATGTCACAGTCCGGATCCCAGCGGCGGAAGCTCAGGCAGGCAGCCCCGACCCGAACCTGAGGCGGGCAGGAGCAGGTGTCCGGCCCTGGGCGCAGGCGTGGGCTTCTGGTCCTGACCTCTCCTCCCCCTGAGTCCCCGAGCCCCTCCCGGCAGCGAGGCCGCAGGGACACGGACGGAGCCGCCACGCTAAGGGGCGTGGGTGGGAAGCCAGAAATGACTGGGCCTGCTACTGCCGCAAACCTGCTGGTGACTTTATTACGGGCAAAACCGCCCGCCTTGCCCAAGGCCTCTGGTGACCAAGGAAGCCCTTCATGGCAGCTTTGTCAGCGCTGCGCTATTTATGCAGATGGAACTAGAGGCCCGGAGGTCAGAACCACCATATTCTGATCTTGCCAATCCTCGCTTGTTTCAGGACACTGAAATGGTCCTTTTTTAATTACTTGAATGTATTAAGAAAGAACCGGCTGGTTCCACCGTCAGGAATTTGACTTCAGTCCATCTTGTTGGGATAGACTCCCTCAGGCCTTCCCTGCCCTTCCGGCTGCCCCGGCCCACCCTGAATGGGGGCCCAGCTGCAGCCACCATATAGGAGGGACCATGGGTGGAGAGACAGCTCAGGAGGTCCTACCAGGCAGGAATGTGCTTCAGGATATGATCTAGGGACCACCCACCTCAGCATTCCCAGAGAGCAGTAGGAATTCAGATTCTAGTCTGACTAAATTGTACTCTCTGGACTAAATTGTACTCTCTGGGAGTGGCATCTCAGAACCCATATTATAAACAGCCCCCCCCCCCGGTATTTCTTTCTTTTTTTTTTTTTTTTAAGATTTTTATTTATTTATTGACAGGGGTGGGGGGCAGGGAAGCAGGCTCTCCTTCGAGCAGAGAGCCCGATGTGGGACTCGATCCCCGGACCCTGAGATCATGACCTGACCTGAAGGCAGAGGCTTAACCCACTGAGCCACCCAGGCGCCCCAGCCCCCCAGGTATTTCTTACACAGGTTTGAGTTTGAAAACTGTATCTCTTTCACCACATTGAAAGTTCACTAAAACTTGTTGAAAATAAACACCAAATAGTTCCTGCTAAGGTATTAACTCCTCCCTCCCACTAGCAGTGGCATTAAAAACAAAAACAAAAACCAACAAAACTCTTGGCAATTGCAAAAACTAAAGGTGAGATGGCAGAACCCTGGGTGGGTCGGACACCTGTCAGAGAGGCAGCCCTGTCTATAGCCCCTCCAACTGCCACACAGGCCTTCTATGTAGGCCGGGCATCCCATGGAGAGAGATGCCAGTGGTTCTGAGTGCTAATGCTTTGCTCATCAGCCACCACATACTCACCCGGCGCTTTTCAGATATTATCTCGATTTTCACCTCAGTGTGCGAGGTACAATCTCCAGTTTCTAGACAGGGAAACTGTCCTCAGAAAGGTTAAGGAATTTGCCTCACCAGGTGGCTATTGATGGTCAGGATACACATTCAGATCCGGTCATCCATGCCCAACAGCTGTACCCAACAGAATCTATTTCATAAATTCCAAATGGCATCAAAGAATCATGAGCTACCAGGACAGGAAAGAAATCTGACCTTATCTAGTCCAGCCTCCTCACACACTGGTGTGAGCCAATGCCCTATAAAGTTGAAGTCCCCTCATGGGCTTTGGCCTGCTTAGTGTCTCTACGAAACTAGAATTAATCAATGTTTAAAACTCTGGAGATTTTACATGAAAACCCAGAATTTTCCTCTCTTGAAAAAGCAAAAATTTTATAACTCTGGGCCCCATTCCTGGTTCTGGTGATGGTTCATTGTACTAGTTTTGGAATCTACAGTCCTGGGTTTGAGTCTTGGCTCTAGGCCTTATAGGCTGTATAACCTCGGATCAGTCACTTCACCCCTCTGAGCCTCCTTCCCTCATTTGAAAAGTAGACCTGGTCATAGTATCTTCCTCACAGGCTTGCAAACATGGGATGGGAGAATGTATGCTCAGTGACAAGCACTTGTGCTTGTTGAATATTCATTTATATAAGTTTAGGGCAACAGGCTTTAGTACAACACGTAGTACATGACGTCGCCAAGACTCACACCCAGATTCTGGATTCCAGTCCCCAAGCTGCTTCCACTGCATCATCGTACCATGCACACCCCCACTCCCGCCACTCCCTGGAACACCCAAGTGACACCTAAGTCATAACGCGGGCAATGAAAACTCATGTTTTCCAGATGTCTTAGCACTAGTGAGATACCTCATTCTGCCTCAAGAAACCAAGTGGTCACTGTGTAAAGAATACTAAATTGAGATTCAGATTGTAGTCTCAACTGGTTTACTGACCTCAAGCAAGTCCCTTCTCCTCACGTGGCCTCGGTTTCTTCATCTGTAAGATGGGAAATATTTGTGTTGTGAGCTGAATCGTGTTCCCCTCAAATTCATACGCTGAAGGTCTGGCCCCCAGGACTTCAGAATGTAAGGGTATTTGAAGGGAAGGTCTTTAAAGAGGTGACTGAGTAACAATGAGGCCTTCAGGGTAGCGCCTTAATCCAGTATGACTAATGTCTTATAAGGGAAAGAGACACCAGATTCACATGCACGCAGAGGGAAGCCATCTGCAAACTGAAGAGAGAGGCCTCAGAGGAAATCAACCCTGTCAGGACCTTGATCTTGGACTTCCAGCCTCCAGAACCATAAGAAAATAAGCTTTTGCTGTTTAAGCCACCCCGTCTGTGGTATCTTGTTATGGCGGCCCCAGTCAACTAATACAATACAGAAGAATCATCGAGAAGCCTGGTACATTGTAAGCGTCTGACAAGGGTTAGCACTTGCCTTTCCACGGGCAGAGCTGAGGAAGTGGGATCGCCCTGACAGAGACTTGTCTTGCGTGTGGAGGCTGCCTTCTCTGCCGACAGTCTGCCTGCCAGGCAGCCTGGAATGCGCACGCGGTCTGGCCAGAACACCCTCCGCCTTGGACAAGACCAGAAAGATAACGATGGATGTGTCAATTCTCATTCAAGCCACCTCCCTCCTGTCTGTACTTGTGATGGCAACAAACCCTTTCTGCATTTCAGCCTCTTTCTTAACGTGCCTCAGTCTTTAAATACCAGTTCCATCTTCATGACTTCTCTCGGGATGAGTTCATGACATCTGGGGGGCTACTTGGGCTGGTTGGTAAGATTCCACTCAGAGTAGAGTGGCTTACTCATAGCACACATTCAGTTTTTCACACCCACGATATGCTGATTTTCCTAATTCTAGGGCATCTCCCTTTCCATGTCTGACTGCTCTGACCTATTCTTGGCCTTGCCTCCATGGTCTCTTGTAATTCATAGGTGCCTTCCCTGATCTTTTTTTTTTTTTTAAAGATTCCATTTATTTATTTGTCAGAGAGAGAGGGAGAGAGAGCAAGCGAGCACAGGCAGACAGCGTGGCAGGCAGAGGCAGAGGGAGAAGCAGGCTCCCCGCCGAGCAAGGAGCCCAATGTGGGACTCGATCCCAGGACGCTGGGATCATGACCTGAGCCGAAGGCAGCCGCTTAACCAACTGAGCCACCCAGGCGTCCCTTCCCTGATCTTTTGAAGTTTATCTGGACCTCCAGCAGATGAAGTGGGGGGAGAAAGGGCCTCTTTATATTTTTTCTTGGCATCACTCTATATCCTTACCTGCCTCTGTCATAAAGCAGATATTCACTTGAGCCCCCAAATCTATACAATACTCCTCAAAAAGCAATAGACATTAACTTCTCTTCGTTCTGGGAATGGGACCCAATCATTTATTGTAGCTAACCCCCATGACTCAATATCACCATTGCGTGATGTCATTTTGTGTTATTTTGAACAATTAGAAGACTTCATTTAATTAAAAAAAAAAAGCCATGGATGTGTTCCATGATACTGAACACTCTGTCCACCAGCAATGGAGCAGTTGAACACAATAGATTTCAAGACTTGGTATAAATAATAAGAACGTAAGTTATCACATTGATTTTTATATTCATTATACCTTGAAATTATAATATTTTTAAATGTACTCGGTAAAATAAAATGTATTCAACTAGTGTCGCTTGGGTCTTTTTACTTTGTAAATTTGACTTCTAGAACATTTTAAATGCCATACGCACCTCACATTCTACTGCTACTGGAAAATGCTGGCAAAGACAAAAATTGGAGGCACCAGAATATTTTTAAGGGACTTGCTCTTTGTTCCATGGAGAGTCAGAATGAAAACCAATGGCTGACAGTCTGGGCGTGGCTCTCCCACTAGAGGTGGATAATTCCATGGAATGGCAAGGGCGCCGTTTGGCTTGGCTCTTTGAAAACATCTCCCCAACACCAAGATCTTCAGCCACCACTTTGTGGCGGAAGTCAGCCCAGAAGATGAACAGAAAGCCATAATCCTCTGTGAGTCTTAAAGGGTAAACTGAATGACCTAAGAATTTTCCATCCCTGATGTCTAGAGCAGTCATAAGAAAATTCTGTACTCCCACTACCGCATCAGAACATTTATAACTAAGAAAGATAGTGAGAGGTTCACATGACAAATATTTTCATTCTGTTATCTCTTCTTTACCAGCCACAGCTGAAGTCACCCAACAAATCCCCAAATGATGTCACCTAGGATACTGAAAGGATCATTATTTCGCATAGGGACTCACCTAGGTATGCATTGCATCTAAGGAAAAATATGAGGCAATGAATGATAGGTCATCTCAACTGATTTTGTCTCTGTTTTTTTTTTCTTTTTTTTTTTTAATTTATTTTTTGAGAGAGAACATGGGGGTGGGGGAGAGGCAGAGGGAGAAGCAGACTCCCAACGGAGCAGGGAGTCCAATGCTGTTCTTGATCCCAGGACCCCAGGATCATGACCTGAGCCAAAGGCAGACATTTAGCTGACTGAGCCCCCCAGGAGCTCCTTGTCTCTGCTTTGAGGAGGGGAAGGCCACCCATTTAGACAGCGAGCATCCAGCAGGGTGAACTTCACTGTTTGGGCACCAAGCTCTCAGCAGAGAGGTCCTTCTTCCCCTCCAGATCTTGGCCGTGCCCTTAAACCCTCAACCCAGTCCGAGCCATTCAGGAAAGACCCCTGACTCACCCACCCAGAGAGTCTGAAATACCTTCCTTATCTTGGGGTCACTGCGAGACAGGCAGGAACCTTGCTCGAAGAAAAAAATAAACAGGTCTGAGAACAGCCTGGAGAGCTATCAGTTCACAGGAAACTCATTAGGTTCTTTCCAGGACTTATTTATTCTTACTTTGCATATGACTATAACAAAGCAATTTATTAGTTTCGTGAGAAATGAGAGGGAGAAGATTAAAAAAAACTAGGAAGTACTTCCAAATAGACTCTGAAAAAGAGGTCACAATTCGAGAAAGGGAAAGATGATGAAAAGTACTTGAAAACTCAAAAGCACAGCCGCGGAGAGCTGGTTGACCATTCCTCTCTGAGTTGATAACAGGGTGCTCATAACACCAAAGTAAAAGAACTTCATAATAATCCAGTCCATCGTATCTAAAAATTATTATTCGGATTCACGAGCCGGAGGCATTCATGGATGGTTATCACTTGTTCCCTGCTTTCTGCTTTCAAAGGCTCAAAGATATGTGATATTCAGAAATGTTTTTGGTGAATTTTCCTTAAATGTGGACTCCTTTGCAAGAGATGAGCTTTGGTTCATGCCCCCAGCGGTCCCCGACTAAAGAAGGTTTGGAGGACAAAGAGTCCCAACGGTGTGCCTGGAACATATGCCCCTGTCGTCTCCGGGCAGAAGCCAGTTGACTCAGCCCCGGGAAGGAGGCCCCTGACTGCCGTCCCTGCACCCAGAGCATGTCACTCACTCGGTCAGCATCCTGGCTGGCACAGGCCACACTCAGCGCGGACAGCACTCTCGCTTCTCCCCAGCAGATGGGCCAACCCTCAGGGAAAGGAAGCTCTTCGGGAGATCCTCCTGTCTTCGTTCTTCCCAAATGGGCTTTGCTATAAAAAGCAAATGGAACAGCCATTGTTCCTTCCTCCACGAAGCTGGCAGACCGACATCCTGCTTGATGCGAAAGCTCCCGGATGTGTGCTGCCTACCTGCTGATGCCCACTACGGCTTGAAGAGGTGGGAGAGAACACACCCTCCACCAGGAAGCAGAACATGTCTTACGTTCCAAGACTTCCTTTTTCATGGGATCCTTTTATTTTATTTTATATTGAAATGTAGTTGACATATAATATTAGTTTCAGCACATCATTTGGCAAATATATACATTATTCTCTGCTCACAAGTGCGGTGACCATCTGTCACCGGACGAAGGTATGACAATATTTTGGACTCTCTTCCCTAGGCTGTACTTTTCATCCCTGTGACTTATTTATTTTATAACATTCCCCTTCCCCGTTCCCCCACCCACTTCCTCTCTGGCAGCCACTGGTTTGCTCTCTGTAGTTATTTATGCTTCTCTTTTTTCTTTTTTGATGAATAGATCAAGAAGATGTGGTGTATATACACGACGGGATCTTACTCAGCCATAAGAAAGAATAAAATTGTGTCATTCCAAATGACGTGGATGGACCTAGAGGGTATTAGACTAAGTGAAATAAGTCAGACAGAGAAAGACAAATAAGTACCATACAATTTGACTTGTATGTGGAATCTTTTTTTTAAAGATTTTATTTATTTATTTGACAGAGAGAGAGAGAGAGAGAGAGAGAGATCACAAGTAGGCAGAGAGGCAGGCAGAGAGACAGGGGGAAGCAGGCTCCCCGCTGATCAGAGAGCCCGATGCGGGGCTCGACCCCCGGACCCTGAGATCATAACCTGAGCCGAAGGCAGAGGCTTAACCCACTGAGCCACCCAGGCGCCCCTCTGTATGTGGAATCTTAACAACAAAAAGAACAAACAGCAACAACAAGAGAGAAATAGACCTGTCGGGTCCTTGTTTTTCAGCGGCATATCATACACAGCAGAAAAGAGATTTCTTCTTAACTCTGGCCTGGAGAAGTGCTCCCCTGGCTTTACAGATAGGCGTAGGGTCACAATCTGTGGAGATCCTAAAATACTGGCCCTTAAATTTTCCCCTCCCTATGAAAGTGTGTAACATTTCTCAGTGAAAGACTTACTTCAGTGTTTTCGGGATTCCCTCTAAACTGCCAAGTAGTCAAGAAGGAGACCCTGTGGGATGGCTGAGGTGTTAATTAACTTGATTGTGTTAAATCTTTTGCAATGTGTACATGAATTAAATCATAGTGTACCCTTTACACAATTTTATTTGTCAGTGAGACCTCAATAAAGCTGGGAAAAATGGAATAGAATAGAATAGAATAAGTAGTCACCTATGCCAATGTCAAAGAGAAAATATGAAATACTTTCTAAAAAGACCGCTGAGGGAAAGACCAGAGATATTCTGAATACCTACAAAGCAAGGCTCTGAGGGGGGGGATAAAAAGGAAGTAAAACATCATCTGTCCTCAGGTAGCTTTTGGTCTCCACAGAGAAGAGAAAAAATGGGGAGAAGAGTGAGAAAGAGAAGGAGCGGGAAGGAAAACCAGAAGAGAGAGACAGGGAAGGGAGGTGACCTGTATGTCTCCTATCATAGCATTTCTCATCCTGTCATAAATTGCTTGTATCCTCCCTCTCCCCTTACCATGTGCCATTGAGGATCTACATTTGAAGCTTCTATCCCATTTTACTTTTTATTTATTTTGTCTTATTTTTTTAAAATGTTTTTATTCTTTCCATTTTTACTGAACTCTTAACATTTATCAACAGGCCCTGGAAAAGCTGTGATAATCCCAAGAGACTCAAAGGGTTAATCCTTCTGGAAGAGTCTCTCTCAGATTTCTTGGTCCCAAGATAAGTCAGTGCTGGCTGAGGCCGTGGAGCGGGCCAATGCCTCCTCTCCTGGGAAGCCGAGATCTCTCCCTTCACACTCTCCTGCCGTCCTAGGAGCGCCATGAACCATGGATCTCTCCGGCTGAAGTAATTAATAAGGTCCGGCAACAACTCAAACAGCCAATTCATGACGCTTCAGGAACCCGAAGGGAGAGATCCAGCGTTTCCAGTAAACCTCAGGGGAGCTCCAGACACAAGGCTTGGGAGATGGACAGTCCTGCGAAAGTGAATCCCGGGAGGAAAACTACACCTGAACACCAGGCCTCAGGCCGAAAGGCCAGAATTATTCAACAGGATTTACTCTTGCATCTTGCAGAGTGAAGGCTAGAATGGGCATGTTAGTCACTAGTTTCTGAGGAGCCCTTGGGTCATTTCATACTTACTAGTTCTCTAAGCCATTACTAAACCCGGGGGTCTTTGAGGTTTCCAACGTCAGCTCTCACATTAAGATTTTCAGAATGAAACCTCAGTACGTGTTTCCTGAACGGCTTCTCTACATGGCCAACTGGACTTATTCTCAGAAAAGGGGAGCCGCTTCTGGTAAATAAAGGACCGAAACAGGAAGTGAGCCCGTGACAATGGCACAGCGGGTGGGGATGGCATAGAAGGATGAGGAAGGTTCTATGGGGGTGTGGCTCATGCTCCTCTAGCAGAGTTCCCCCACGGCAGGGTCTCCACCCCCGCCTCAGCCCCCCAGCAGTGAGAGCAGAGTCCTGGGTAAAGCCCCTGGCTAGTACCCCCGGCACGGCAGGAGCTCATTCTCAGACTCTGCCCGATGCTGCAGTTTTGACCAGCTAACATGGTGCCAGAGGCAAATTGTACTTGATTCCTATGGCTGTGGGGACAAATGAGCACAAACTTAGGGGGGGGGTCAACCATACAAGTTACTATCTCACAGTTCCAGAAGTCAGAAGTCGGGTACAGCCCAAAATCAAGGTGCCAGTCAGTCTGTGCTCCTTCTGGAGGCTCTAGGGGAGAATCAGCTCCTTACCTCTTCCAGCTTCCAGAAGCCACCTACACCCCATGGCTCATGGCCCCTTCCTCTCTCTTTTAAGCCAGCAAAGGCCAATTGAGTTCTTCTCCCATGGAACCACTTCTGCTTTTCTCCTCCACTTGTAAGGAACTTGTGTTGACACGGGCTCCTCCTGGATGATCCAGAATTTATTTTAAGGTCAACTGATGAACAGTCTTAATTCCACCTGCAATTTTAATTCTCTTTTTTGGTGCAATGTAACACTCGCAGATGTTGGGCCATAGACCTCGGGGGGCGGGGGGAGGGCATTATTCAGCATATCACACAAGCAAAGCAAAATGAAAAGGGTATAAAATGGGCAAAACTGGGGCACCTGGTTGGCTCAGTTGGTTAAGCACCTGACTCTTTGTGTCACTTACGTCATGATCTCAGGTTTCTGGGATAGAGCCCCACAAAGGGCTCCTTGCCCAGCTTGGAGTCTGCTTGTCCCTCTCCCTCTGCTCCTCCTCCTGCTCGCACAGTCTCTCAATCTCTCTCTCTCAAATCAATCTATCTTTTTAAAAATGGGCAAAACTTATCCTCTAGGGAAACACACATGAAAATATCTTGTAAACATCAGGAAACAAATGTGCAGGAAAGGTCAAAAGGAAAGAAACAAAGTACAACATGAATTCATTGTGAATCAGAGGAGGTCATTAATGAAATCAGAGCAAAATAAAGCATCCCACCAGACTTCTGATCTCTAAGAACTGGTGGGAACCTTACGAAGCCAAGGTTGGCATGACTCCGTGTTCGTACAGTAGTTCGTGGTCCAGCATTTTCACGGTCAAACGTTTTGACGCAGCCGTTGAAGAGACGAGAAGGTGTCAGCCAGCAGTAAGCAAGCTGTCAGTCATTGCAACATTTCCCATTGCCTTTCAAAGTGTCCATGACTTTCACATTATTCGCCTGATTCCCACCCGCACTCTCTCCAACTCTGAGTCACTGGTGAAAAGAACTGTTGACAGCTCAGGAGGCAAAGTTCTTACACGCCCCTGTAAAAACACGCTGGGTTTTTTTGTCAAGAGCTTGCATGTAGCAAATTGAATCCCCATTACCTTATGTGTTGAACTCGATGTTGAAAATCTGTGCGTCTTTGAGACCCAAGGCCCAATCCCTCATTTCATCTCTCAGCAACCTATTGAGGTAGGGAGTACTGCTGTCCCCATTTGCCAGAAGAGAATAATTCAAGTTCCAGAAGAGCTGAGCTGGAGTCGGGGCCTTTTCTGCCCCGAGTCCGAGTTGTTCTACTGTATGGATGGTCACTCATCTAATCATCCCTGATGGCCCTACTATTTTTTTTTAAATTTTACTTACTCATTTGAGAGAGAGAGAGACAGAGAGAGCATGGGGCGGGGGCTGAGAAGAGGGAGAGGGAGAAGCAAACTCCCTGCTGAGCAGGGAGCTCAACCTGGGAATCCCAGGACCCTGAGATCATGACCTGAGCCTTAGGCAGACTCTTAACTATCTGGGCCACTCAGGGGACCATCTAATGGCCCTACTATTCCTCTGTGACATGGCAAAGCAGGTGGCTTTCCTGGTTGTTGTATTATAAACAGCGTGTATATGTTATCCAGATACACAAGTTAGTGTCAGTAAATATCTTTTTCTGTCTCTCCTCTAAATTTTTCCAGATACCGGATTCCATTATTTTTATTTTTTCTATGAAATACTGCACCTGTAAGACCCTCCTTCTCTGTCTCTTTGTCAATCTCTCTCCCTCTCTCTTCCCTTCCTTTGGAAATTCACCCCAGCATGTCCAGTCCATATTTTGTAGACAGGAAGAGGCAAAGCTGTCTTCCCTAGCTGATTTCTGGGTACATCCTCCTCTTCAAGCACTCCATTCATCTGGCTCTACCTCTCCCTGGCCGCACTGTCTCAGGTGTAACAAGCTTGCCTTTCCTAAAATGACCTGGAGCTCTGTTCTTAGTCTCAGTCCAAAGCATTGGTGAGTTTCCCATCAATTGCAGGCCTCCCATGGCTCCTGCCCTACTGGGCTCTGCCTCTTCCTCCATCTCCGTCTGTTCATTTCATCCCCATTTGTAAGGTCCTCTCTCAAGTGCTTCCTGGGAGATTTTTTTTTTACCCCAGGTGCCCACCCACTCCCCTCCTCCCCTTTCCCATCTGGTAAACTCTTGCAAAATTTCCATCTGTCTTGCAACATTGTCACAACTGCTCTATGTTAACAAATACACAGTTTCCTTTAGGGGGTAGGGTATGGGAATAACACCAGGTAGCAGCTTTTAAAAATAAGATCCAGAGAAACAGTCTGACATTATAATTCATGAATGTAAATTCATGCAAGAATGAGAATGTGTTCTTCCCTTCCTCCTCGAAAGGGGTTTTACTCTGTCAAAGGAAAGAGAACGCGTCTTACCAAGATACTCCATCCACTTGATTCACTCCACTACAGAGGTTTTTAACACCCCTCTGGTGAGAGTTTTTGCAAGAAAAAAAATGCTTTTGCTTGGTTCAAAAGGCTTCTGTGCTGGAAAAAAAAGCCCCACATTTCAGAAGAGCAATTAAGAGAAGCCATGAAGCTTAAGCAAGGCAAGAAGAGGATGATTTTTCCTGGTGGGGCGGACAGGTGAGGGAGGAAAGCATTTGAAGATCAGAGGAAAGGGGAGAGTGCTTGGCTAGTGTAGAAATCCCAGCTTGTGTTTCTGCACTGAGGGGAGGGTAGCAATCGATAGTCTTATCCCAAAGCTTGCTTTAAATTCAGGTGTTTTACCCCATTGTCTGGCTGTTAATTTTAAATCTTAGAGGGCACCAGAAAGGGTTACTATCCGGAAGTACAGAACTATTCTGTTTCCATCTTTAAATGTTTGGGGGAAATGCCAAATGGGTAAATTGGATGTGAAAAAAGTTGAGACAGAATCCCGTAGAGGCAAGAACCTTATTCAACACTTCAACGATCAGCTCCCAGAGAAGAATGGTTGGACTTAAGCATTCAGAGCTACACAGAAAATCTAGAATTTTCATCATACCCAAGAGGAGAATGACCATTATTTATTTAACAACTACTATGTGCCAGGCATGATTCATAGCTCTAAAAATTACTGTAATCCTGCAAGAAAAATATTTTTGTGCCCATTTTACAGTTGTGGAAACCACTGCTTTACCAACTAAGAAGCTGGTAGACCTGAGACTTAAAAGCCACTCAATCTGATTCCAGAACTGATGTTCTTTCACTCTTTGAAGGCAGGAGAAGTATATATATATATATATACCCCCAGTATACTGTGCCTTAGCAGTCTTCCCATAGGAAGCCCACTTGCTCCTACCTTTAGGAATTAATGTGGATGACAGTCCAAAATGCAAATGCTTTGCCCCATAGCTCCTTTGAAGACCAATATTATTAAGCCATTTTCCTTGATGTTTAGAGAGCAAATGCAGATATTTCAACAATCTCATTATTAATACTCAGGATGAAAATGTCTTCTGTCAACACAGAAGAAAGCATTCTTCAAGAGAGAGAGATGTGAGACTGACAATTTCTGAGAAGACTTCTGAAAATCACTCATATTTATGGTTAGCAATCCTAGCTGCACATCGGACTCACCTGCACGAGCTTTTTAAAAATAAACGGCCAGCTCTGTGCCTGGCGATTCTGTTCGGTAGGTCTGGAGCAGGGTTCAGCAATCTGCTCTTTAAAAAAAAAAAAAAATCTGCTTAAATGGTTTTGATCTGCAGCCAGTGCTGGTACCCACAGACGCCTGGTAAAAGCAGATTTCAGATTTCCTCTGTTCTGTCACTTGCAAATGCAATCACAATGCAATCAAAGAGAGTCACAAATCCCTAATCCAGAAATCCTTCCCAAGCAACACAAAGCAATCACAGAATAGTTTTTTTTTTTTTTTTTAATGGAGGCCAAAACTGAGCATAACTGGAGCAGGAAACCACCAGATGTGAATATATTAAGCTTTATTTTAAGAGATCGCAATTGGGAATTGTTGCAATACTAGAGAGAGCTGTGCGCTGACAGATGGTGAGCGGCACCGAGGAGGAAGGGAGCCCGGGCTTCCAAATGCTACCTTAATCCTGGTCACCGTTTATGGGAGATGCAGGATCCTGTCCTCATCCCCCTTCCCCCAACCGCACCGGAACCATTCTCATTTTAATCCAAATTTGACCCTTTTGAACACGCCAGGTCTCCTATGCTACCATTTTAGAACTGTAATTTCCACAGTAACATCCGACGTGTGTCCTGCATCTGTCCCGTGGAGGCTCCTCGTGACCCCCATCATCTCAACCAGCCCCAAAGCCAGCAGCTTTAAACTCAGGGGCACGGACTGCCGGGAGAAGGGGGGAAACAGTTCCCACAGGAAGGTGTTGGAAAGAGGGGTCGGAGGGCCACGTGGCGATGCCAGGGATCCCCTAAACTAGGGCAGCATCTGCCTGCCAGCAAGTGTTGGGCTCTGGAATCCATTGAGGCTGAAGAAGTTCTGAGACCCTTTCAGACGGGTCAAGTTTGAGGCTCCGTGGCATGTGCAAGCCAAGCTGTCAAGTAGGCAAACGACTAACACACTCTACGCTTCTTCAGGTCATTTGCCTTCTCCCCACGAAGTTAAACCACCAGCCCAGTTCCTTCAGTTCTCCTCTCAGCTCTCTGTATTTCTCCCCAAGTCACATATGGACCATCGCTGAAAAATACTCCAGGAGACATGAATGCAAAAGGCAAATGCCCAGTGATGTACTGGTAAATGTATAAATGGCTTATTATCTTTTCAGAAAACCTCAGAAGCCCCACGTATGATGTAATGGCATATTTCAAAGCCATGAGATACATTCATTCGGTAAGAAAGACGTAAAAAGTCAAGTATTAAAAAAAATAATAATAACTACAAGAATGAGCAAAGTCCATGAGCAAAGGCCTCAAGGGAAAACAAAACACTGTCAGGACAGAGGTACTTGGGCTACAATCTGACCTCAAAGGTGAGGCCCAAGCCCACCAGCCAGAATGGCTCTTACTTCTTTATTGACTAGGGACATTGAAGAAGAAGCTTTATCTGGGACAGAAAGGAAAGGATAATGGAAACCTGGAAGGGCAAAGAGAAGCCAGCTGCTCAGATCAGTGAATGTGTGAAGGGCTGTGACTGTACTTATGTCTCAGTAACTTCCAAGGCTGGTTTGTCCAAATGGCCCCTCCTGTCATGATGGTTTTGCCTTCTGCATAGATCAGTGCTGTGCTTGGGGGACACGACCTGGGGCACCTGCGTGACTCGGTCACTTAAGTGTCCAGCTCTTGATTTCAGCACGTCACGATCTCAGGGTCGTGAAATCGAGCCCCGCGTCAGGCTCCACGCTAAGTGTTTAGGCAGCAATGGTCAGTATCCGACGTCATGCCTGGGACCGTGGACACATAAATATCGTTCAGGAAATGACTGAACGCAGGGCCAATTCCTGAATGCCTGTTGGCCCTTTTCTAGAGCGGGGAGCCCAGAACGCACGGTTTTTGTCTACCTGAGCCGAACGGATTTCAGTGGCTTTTCCCAAGAATCAAATGATTTCTTCCTTTGAGAAAACAGTGAAGAGCAGTCTCACTTACTCACCTCGCTCTACCCCATGGTTTAAAATTCTGCCATTTGGGCTAAGAAGTTAAAAAATACCTAAGACCAGAGAGTCCTTGGCTGCCTCTTTGCCTGGGTAAACAACCACCTGGTGGGTCTCAAGAACTGAGTGAAATAAGGTTTGTAAAGTGTTTAGCACAAAATCTGGCACATAGTAAAGGCTAAATAAACATTAACTGAAACGGCAGGTCTGATTTACTGTTGTTGTGGTTGTTACTTACTTGTTAACAACTCGAGTGCAATAGTGAAATTAGCCTTCCCATGCCAGCCTTTTAACGAGTTCCATCTAAATGAAAGTCTTACAGTAATCCTCTATCCAGACCTGCAGGATGCTTTCCTGAGATGATTTCCAGACACAATGACACAATTTAAGCTTTTTTAAAATGTGGAGAATTTAGGAGCACTTTTCTAAGCAACAAAAGGAATTCAGGATTTTATAAGGCAAAACAGACAGACAAACCCTGACCCTGAGCCCAGTCCAGGGTTGAACTTTCCTAGAGAACAGTAAACATTTGGCCATGAATGAGTTGCACACCTCGAATTCGGGAAAGAAATACACCCCACCAAGCCCAAGGCTCCCTCCTCCCACAGTGTGCACGGCCCTCTCGAAGAGAATGAAAACTTGCCACTCTTCTCACACATGCTCATGACCCTGGCCAGCTCAAATTCCCTTCATCCAGATTGTTCCTGGCTTCAGAGACTATTCTAGAACCCCGCAGGGAGAGATAAGGTAATTTGGCTATATTTACACAGCGTAGCCAGGTACTGGCTAAGTTCAACCAGAATAAAGTGCTCCATAATGACTACCAATATCTGGACACAGAGTACCTATTTTGCGAATAGGACATCCTTACCTCCCCACCTAAGACTCACTATAACACCAAGAATGTAACTATAGGCTGTGTTGATATATTTCACACATATTTAATACAATAGGTTAGGTTGATATATTTAATACAAGGTCAGGTTAAACCAGAGGAATTCTATGACAGATTCTTCTTTTTTTTAATTTAAAATTATTATTCAATTTGTTGAAGTTACAAATGGGGAAAAAAACCTCAAAGAGCAGCCACCAATAAAACAACATTTTTCGTTTCCCTATCAGCTTGACCATATAAATCTTGCTCTGTGAGTTTAGTAAATTGTAGCTACCCCTTTTCAAGGGGCTTTGGTTCATATTTGGGAACATTATCACAGACTGTTTAAGGCAGAACACATCCATGTTCTCCTCTGTTGCCTCTTCTGAAAGAAAGGGGGTATTTCCTTCTCCAAGTTCCTGCTAAGGCTACAAAGAAGAAAGCAAGCTGGTGCCAGTCCACTAGGGCTTGCAATGAGAATTTTTGCTGTTGTCATTTGCTCTCTCTGGTGGGTATGCCCACTCTTGTGTATACACACACACACACACACACACACATCTACACCAGCCTCATGCCTCCATTGATCTCTGAGAAGAGTAATTCTATCTTTACGTAGACTCTGTGCTGTGGTATTGCCTTTAAGAGTTTAGTCAACTAGAGAATTCTCTCCCACCTCTAACTCTGCCATATTATTTCTTCCCCTCTCACCTCCTTTCCCTGAGATGAAAGAACCTGATTCAGCTGTTAGTTCAGCCACTTAGAGGCACTGAGGACTTCCATATGCCAAAGACCAGTCAATGGAGAAGGTGACAGGCATCTGTGAAGGCAGAGGCACGGCAAGGAGTGGGGGAAGCTCCCAAGGGAAGAAAAGTTGCTCACCATCCTTCAGTGCACATCCTCCCCTCGGCCTCCTGTCCTGAAGCATAGTCTTCATGTGCTGCTAAGAACCAGACACCCTTGCAGCCATTTCTCAGAACGTCAGGCTCTTGGCTCCGGCACCCTCTGCCTCTGCACCTTGAAACTTTCCGGGGGCACTGTCCATGAAATTCAACAGAGTTAAGAAATGATCCTTGGCAGAAAGAATCGGGAGGTCTAGTTCTAACTGCCTGGTATCTTTACCTCTTTGTGGCCTTGGGAAGCCCTCTTTAATTTAAAGGAAATCAACCAGATGTCTCTAAGGACCTTTCCAGGCCAGCGACTCTTCCATCACTCAATGAAGAACAGTGCCCCAGACTATGGTGAAGACCCAGGATGAGAGAAGGTACTTGCCCTTGAGTGACCTAGGCTATGACAGCAGCACCTGGAAGACACCAATACAAGGGGAGACTATGACATATATGGAAGTGGGGACACCATAACAGTTGCCATCATATTCATGGATTTTAAGTCAATCCTGCAGAAGCTTTTGGAAGAGTGAATGCCTGCATTTAGTCACCCTAAACTCATTTCAATAGAGATAAAAGAAAGGGGAGGGGAGATACTAAATTTTTACTCCATCATTTTCTGGAAATGACCTAACTGTCCAGTTGAGTCCAGAATCATGCTGGACAAGTGACATATGCTCACAGGCTTGGGATCTTCTAGAGGAGCAGGGGACACCATCTGAGTCCACTGAGTCCTCGGAAGTGTAACCGTCCATCCTCCTTCCATCCAAGGCCACATACAACTTTTATCCCTTCTCATGAGGCATACCATGCACCAGTCAGCAGGGAAAGACAACAGCAATAGTATTCAAATCAGTAAGGGGGTGTTATGGACTGAATGTTCATGCCTTCCCAAAATTCCTGTGTTGAAACTTAATCTCCAACGTGGTAGAATTTGGGGAGGTGATTAGATTTAGATAAGGTCATGAGAAATGGGTCGCCATGATGGGATTAGTACCCATATAAGAAGAGATACCAGAGAAACTTCTCTCCCTCTCTCTCCACCATGGGTAGGCACAGGAAGAAGGCAGCCATCAGCAGGCCAGGAAGAGAGCACTCGCCAAGAACCTAACCACACTGGCATCCTGATCTTGGACTTTCCAGCCTCTAGAACTCAGAGAAATAAGTGTCCATCGATGGTATTTCATATTATGTTCAATCTATGGTGTTGTTACAGGAGTCAGAGCTGACCAGGATGGGGGAAATCGCTAAACCAAACAGCACTGGGTCCAACAACCTTTGTGATACCCTTTAAGCCCTAGCAAAACAACAGCTGCCTTGTTCTTATCTAATCTAATCTTTCAGAATTTATGTGCCTTAATTCTCTTATGTGGCCTTAATACAGACAAAAGAAGTATACAGCCTTTGCCAAATCAGGTCTTACTACCCTGCCAAGTCACGGGCCTTGCTCAAAAACCAGAAGGCCCATGCTACTGCAGGCAGCTATCCAGTCACATACCTAGGTGCGTGGGATTCAGGCCCGGGTAGGTGAAAAGTCAGGCTGTCTTTGAAAGTCTGTCTTTCCTAATGTCTAAAGAGGAAGTGACTCCTGTTCTTAGCAGTCACTTGGGTTAGGTTGGCTCAGATGTCCCTCCCCAGAAACAACACACTGATCACTGGGCCCCCAGGGGAATATGCTGTATGATGGTTTGGGGCAGCTGCATTTCCACCAGGCCCAAGCCTGGTTCAGAACAGAGCGGTCAGCAGATACTCACTTCTGGGGGTTAAACTGAACCCCAGCTGAACTGTAAAACATGTCCAAAGATGGGTGCAGAAGCCAGCACCTTGGAACCTCATAAGCCCCGGTGAGAAAGCTTGTGATCCAGAAAGAATGCACAGTAGGATGGGGTCATCCAGGTCTACCGCAATGCGATCCTGACCCGGAAGCAGCAAATACACAAATGATTTGCTTGTTTCCGGAGCAAATCCCACAGAAGTGGCCTTTCTGCCCATTGCAGAGTCTGTGCCTTGGGTGCCTCGTAGGCTTTGGTGGTTCTGTGTGGCCCCTCAGGTGCCCAGGACCAGGAGGGGTCGGACCAAGTTCAAGGGTTCTAAGTGGGGGAACCAGGGACACAGAAGCAAAGGACCTCTTCTGGAGATCCAGTTTTCTTGAACAAAGGGAACTCACTTCATGTAAATGAGCACTTGATCGAGAAGAGGGAACACATTTCGAAATCTGTTGTCGGTACCGTGTAAAAGCAATCCCGAGCAAGCCCCGCACAGGTGCTGCCGAGAACAGGGACAGGGCATGGTCTTTCCTGCAGTTTTCTGTAGGAAGGAGAAGTGGCGCTCACATCAGGGAAATGGGTGACTTCCAAGGTGAAAATCTGGCTGATTCCCTCCTGTTGAGATGGAGCAGAGATATCTGCCCCTGCTGCCTTCTCTTGTGTTAAGTTTTGTGATGGTGGGGGAGGATGTCAGGAGGGGGGGTGTTGTTTGGTTTTCCTGTTCTGCAGGATAGGGGAGACAGAATAAGGGTCTTAATATTTTTCTGTTCCCCTCCAGCAACCATTCAAGAGAGGTCACGGGCCCACTGCAATCCGGGAGGAATTTGAGAAGGGCAGGAGGACTAGGTGACCAAAAGGCGGTCAGATCATACAGGGAGAGGCAGACTAGTGAAACGAGGGACTCCAGCTGTGCCCAGACAAAGGGACGGAGACGAAGTATTAGCATGTAACTGTGAATGCCACAGGCTAGAAGTTAAAGAGAGAGGGATCGGCTTTTCCTCTCTGGGGGGTGACGGGAGGAGTCTGATTTTCCTTTCTCTGATATCAAATGCTCTCATGCTAACACCGTAGAACACACAAGCACCCGTCCAAAAAGCTTCGTTTGGTTAAGGTGCAATAAAGAAGAGACCTCTAGAATTACTCACTCAAGATAAGCCAGTAGACACTCAATGGCAGAACCCGTATGGTGTCTAAATGTCCAGAGTGGTGGGACAGGAATTTGAATCATCTTCTTGGAACAGTGGAGTTGCTGTTGGATGTCAATACATACGCATATGAGCAAACATCGATCAGAGTTGCCAATCAAATATAGGATACTTGGTATATTAGGATTTCGGATAAACAACAAATAATTTTTAATCTAAGTATGTCTCAAATAGCATAGGTACCAAGTACGGGACATACTTATACCAAAAAATTATTCATTGTTTATTTGAAATTCAAAGTTACCTAGGCATCTTGTATTTTCGTCCGCTATGTCCCACAACCCTAGGATCAGCAGCTTTTCCTCCCTGATTTTCATGGCTATGCTGCTAGAAATGCTCTGTCCTCTCCTAGAATCTATCTAAATCACGCCCTTCCAGTAAGGCTTAGGTCACACCTTGCTTATTCCAGAAATCTTCTCCTAACTAGTCTCACTCATGCCATTGGCTCCTTTTTGCGAGCAACGGTACCATATTCTGATGGAATGACACGGGCGAGCCTGTGCACGCGGCTATGCCCTTCTCCCATTGCTCCATAAGCTTTCATTGTCTCTCCCCATCCATGCTTCAAACCCCTAAGGTCAAAATCATGCCTGATTCTCACTTTGTATCGTCTCTTACCTCTACCCTGGGACCAGGCAGAATAGTCAATAACTAATGGAAAATTATTTGTTTTAGAGCACACAGAGAGTAGACAAAGAGAAGATGATATTTATCATCTTCTCCCGAGTTTCTCCCAGGGAGGAAAAAGGCAAAATGTTGGAGGAGGAAGAGTTTAGAATGCTCAAAAATGGATTTGCACAGGGACGCCTGGGTGGCTCACTGTGTTAGACCTCGGACTCTTGATTTCGGCTCAGGTCCCAATCTTGGGATCATGAGATCTGGCCCCAGGTCGGGCTCCACACCCGAATGTGGTGTCTGATCGTCCCTCTCCTTCTGCTCCCCCCGCCAACAGGGCTCGCTCGCTCTCTCTCTCTCAAATAAATAAATAAATAAAACCTTATAAAAAGATTTGCATAAATTAAAGGTAACCTTTGTGTGTGAGATAAGAAACGAAACCAAATTGTGAGTTAGTGTCATAAGGGCAGGTGCTCTACTGGCCTTTCTATTTGCTTCTGTGGAAATTCTTCTCCCTATCTAAAGTCTCTGCAAATACTGTTCCATGAGCTGAGCATTAGAGTTGGAAAGACCTTTGACATCAGCTGGGTCAGACTCTCATTGCACAGGAAAAGAAATTGAGACCCAGAGAAGAAAATCACCTGTCCGCGGTCATGGAGTGGGTTAGTGACAGTCTCCTGGTCCCCAGGCAAACTCTTTCAGTTTATGGAAAGGATCTTCCCATTTCAGGGACAGACTCACACGTCAGGGGGCAGGGTTTTCAGCTCTGCTCGTTGAAATGAAAGGACATCTGTTGTCTTTTTCTATCTATAAAAGATATTTACTTTTAGCCGGAAATCTAAAAGATATAGAAATATATAAAGAAAAAAGTTTAAGTTACCCACTAAAACAGAAAAAAGTTCTATGAATACATGACATATTTGCTGCCGTGCCTTTTCCTACACATAAAGGACTGTAAACTCCATGAAAGCAGGGATGGAATTACCCTTATTTGACTCATATCCGCCGTCCCCAACACAGTATCTGGCCCTTCAGCCACACTTGTTAAATAAATGACTATGTAGGGTGCCTGGGTGGCTCAGTCTACCTTTGGCTCAGGTAACGATCCCAGAGTCCCAGGATCAAGCCCTGCATCAGGCTCCCCGCTCAGTGGGGAGTCTGCATCTCCCTCTGCCCCTCACCCTTTTTGTGCTCACTCTCTCTTGCTCTATCTCAAATAAATAATTAAAATCTTTTTAAAAATGACTACACAAATATGTATATGTGCATATAATTATGTTTGTGTAGTTTAAAAAATTGAAGTCACACCATTATAGTTCACTTAATGTGGTTTTTTTTAGTTAATATTATAGCGTAAATATTTTCCCAGGCCAATAAATATCCTCCCATAACAATATTTCTAATGTCTGCAAATTTTTCTATCATATGGCTAAACCATCTCCAGTCAGTGCACATATGGTCCTTTCCAAATTATTTTGAGTTACAAATAGTACTAAGGTAAGTTTTTCTAGACACGAATCTCAGTAAGAACCAGTGCCTGGGGAAACCAAGCCTTTGTCTTCACCAGTCCGTGAAGTTTGGGCAGAGAAGTATAGCAAGTTGCCTGCCTGGGATCATCTTCTTGGCCCATGTGTGCCGTTTCACTCAGTGTCCCTTACAAATCACAGACCTCAGATTGGAACTCCCAGTCTCTGACAGCAGGCGTGAGATGGTCAATTCACACTTTATCTCCCTGTGTGAGCGAGATTGAGATATCTGAACCAAGGGGCATTTCAGAGTTGAGTTCACCAGCCTTGTTCTTAGCCAAAGGACACTAAAATCTAAATAAATGAAGTGTCCTCTTCTCCCCAGGCAAATTCAAAATACAAATTCTGCTAGGAAAGTGTCTTCAATTTCAAGAAAAATAGAACAGATGGCCCAAATCCAAAACTAAGCAACCCATCTATTTCTCCAATGAAATCTGTATCCATGAGTTGCCTGCATTACCCACACTTTGCTGAATATATTTTACAATGTATATTACACACCCACTGACATTCAGCAACCTCGGAGGTCAAGCTGCCTCTTTAATTTTCCCTTTAGCTGAAACAGAGAAAACCGAAGCAGAACCTCCAAAGACCTGAAGTTTCTGTTCTGAGATGCCAAAGGGATCTTCGTGGCATCATTTTATGAGCTGCTCCGATCACTGAGTTAAGGGGAAGTGGCCAGGACAGAAGAAGGTGGTCCTCTTCCACCAAGGTCACCTGCTTCTTCTCTCCCAAGTCCAAGCCCAGGTGACTTCCTGGTCTGAGGAAAGGACATCAGATTCCAGGATTGGGCAAAGAGCACTGGCCACCTTTCTACTATAGAACGTTGTGGTATAGATATTCTGGATGTAACTACAGACTGCATCTATTTCAGGATCACTCACATCACTGTTCTGGGAGCCAAGTCATGGCAGGACATGTCATGTCTTCCTTCCAGTAGGAATCCAACTAATGCAGAAGGCTGTGGTCATTTCCAGGCCCACCTTATATCCTGCTGAAGATTCAGAGCTGACTAAACTCATTTGGCAAAAAACCTCAGATTTTCCAACCGAAAATTAAAGAGACGACACAAGGAGAGCAAATAGTTTTCACCTTATGGGCTAGTTCAAGTTCACTAGCAGTGACTTCCTGCAGGACGATCTGAGGTCTATCAGACCTCGTCCAGAGCATAGAAGAAAAAAAGTCTCAGAGTCCCAGACTGGTAGGGCCAGGAAGAAAATAGAGCACACTCAAAGCCCAGACCTGTGACCCTGACAGTGGGCATTTGTCTGACTCATCTTGTAACTCCAGTGACTGACACCGTGCCTGACACATGATGGATGCTGAGTTCATGATTGAATGAATACTGAAGGTCTGACCACAGGACTTACTTTAAGTTTTTACTGCTGAGTGCAAAGAAAAGGAGATTCTCTGCAAATAGAGAACATATTGCCAACCCTTCCCTGAGATCAAAATGGACCCTAAAATGAAAGATACCTCAGCAGGGACTGCTGGGGAGACTACTGGGGAGACAGGAAGAACAGTGTAAATGCTGTCTCTCCTCCACCTCATACTCAGCTGGCAACATGCCGAGTGTGGTTAACAGGGAAAGGTTGTATATCATACCCACTGGTAACAATATTCCTGGAGCATAACCATCTAGAATAAAGAGGTTCTGACAAAACTGAAGGTTAGATCATCAGCCTAACCTTCCCCTTCCCACCAACGTCTCTTCTGATGAAAACCAACCCCACTTTAGGGACCTAAACATCAGATACCTTCACAACCTCTTCTGCAGTGAGAGCATGAGTATCTGGCCCAATCTATAAAGGGTTTCTTTAGTCAAATAGTGTTTTGTCCACAGATGAGCCCTTCAATTGTGACCACCAAGTTTTGACCATGAGGAGACAATTCTACAAATGCAGGCAACACAGGGAGAAGGGTAGAGGAGAAAAATAGTAAAATCCTTGGTAATACTGATCAATGATAGAAGGGATCTGGAAATGCCTGATTCTGGAAATTTGTTTATGCATGTTTTAAAATTGTTTTATCTAAGCTACTTTTAGTTGGGTATTCTTTTGCTCTCTGTTAAAAAAACATTCTATCAGATGTATCCTAGTTCTATGGCCACACCAGGGCTGTGTGTGGGATCCAATTCACCTTTTGGAGCTGGCACAAGATCTTTAATACAAGGAATAGAAGTTTTTCCCTAAGAAGCCCAGGAGAGCAATTGCCACAGCCCAAGATTTGCTGGAACAGTACATTTCAGGTTGTGAATGACAAAGCCAGGCTGAGGAAAGGAAATTGTTCTAGAAAGGAATCATCCTCAGAAAATGGAGAAGAAATTGAAATTTGCATGCTTCCCCACTTTCTGCCTCCCAGGAGATTTTTCTTGAAGCTATGGAAAAAAAAAATCAAAGGTCATCAAAGTAAAACAGATTCTTTCTCTTCTATTTATAGCTTATAGGTGGCAATCCTGCCAGCAGCACCATTTATACCCTTATTTTTTTTTCTTATTACCATTTTTCTAAGTGAGTATTGTTACACAGTATGTCACCAGCAATTCTTGTAGGCAAAATGAAAACATTTCAGTGGAGAAAAAAGCTAAAATACTAAAAAAATAAAAATAAAAAATAAAGGCAGTATAGTCACTCTGCAATGGTGACTGATAAGAAAGAAAGAAAGAAAGAAAGAAAGAAAGAAAGAAAGAAAGAAAGACAGACGCCTGGGTGGCTCAGTGGGTTAAGCCTCTGCCTTCAGCTCAGGTCATGTTCTCAGGGTTCTGGGATCAAGCCCCGCATTGGGCTCTCTGCTCAGCAGGGAGTCTTCTCCCCCCACCACAGCTGCCTCTCTGCCTACTTGTGATCTCTCTCTCTCTCTGTCAAATAAAAAATATATATATTAAAAAAAGAAAGAAAGAGAGAATGGCAAGAGGGAAGGGAAGAAGGAAGACAGAGAGAAAGTGAAGGAAGGAATCTATTATTACAACCGTTGTTCTAAACACTAGAGTAAAGAAAGTGATGAAAAGTAAGTCTGGTGCTCTATGTAGTATTTGTGGTTCCACCGGGGTGATTTCACTGTTGAAAAGACTACAACAATCCATTAGTAGGAGGCAGTGTGAGACACTGGAACACTGAAGAAAGACGTTGAAGAAAGGACACATGTATCCCAGCTATGCCAGTTGCTATTTGCAAAACTCAGGTCAGTCCCCTGTTTTTGTAAATATAAGGGTTTTTTTGGAACACAGTTGCCACCATCTGTCTGCATATTGTCTATGTAGTTTTTGAGCTGCAATGGCAGGGTTGAGTGATTGTACAGAGAGCATATGAATGCAAGCCTAAAATGTTGACTCTTTTGCCCTTAAAGTAACAGTTTGCCCACCTTTGCATTGGCAATCGCCTAACCCCTTTAGTACTCAGTGTCTCCACCTATAAAATAATGGAAGGACTCCAAGCAGATTTGAGCCTACAGAAGAATCAGCGAACTTGAAGATAGAGCCATAGAAATTTTCCAGTTCGAAAAATAGAGAGGGGAAAAAAAGTTTGAAGGTAAGTAGTCCCAGAGATCTGAGGGAAAACATCCAGAAAACCAACATACGTGTTATGAGAGTTGCAGAAAAAGACAGAAAGAAGAGAAAAAATATTTAAAGAAATAATGGTTGAAAAATTCCCAAACTTGATTTTAAAAACATTAATCTACAGATCCAAAGAATCCGATGAAATCCCAAGTAGGATGATCATAGAGAGATTCACACTCACATACACCATAGCTAAACTACTGAAAATGAAAGAAAAAGAGAAAATCTTGAAAAAAAAAACAAGAAGAAATGGGTTCATCATGTACAAGGGAACAATATAATTAATGACTGACTTCACATCACATCAGTGGAAGCCAGAAAATAGTGGGACAACATATTTAAAGTGCTGAAAGGGAAAAACAAAACAAAACAAAAACCTGTCAACCAAGAATTTTATATCCAGCAAGACTCTCCATCAGGAGTACAGGCAAAATAAAATGTTTCTAGGTAAACAAAAACTAAATGAATTTTTTTCACTAGCTGTCCTTCAGGCTGAAAGAAAATGACCACCATGCAATAATCTGAATCCAAGGAAAGAACAAAGAGACCCATAAACATTAAATATGGGGGTAATATAAAGAATGTACCAATATATTTTTTCTCTTAAGCTTTTTATAACAACATAAGACTGCATGTCGCAATAATTATGACACTATTGGTAATACATACTAACATATATACTAATATGTACACTAATATATGTACTATATGTTTATAATAGATACAAATGTACAATATATGACAATAATAGCACAGGGTGGGGATGTAATGAAGCAAAGTTGCTCTATTTTGCAAGAATTGAGTCAGTATTCACCTGAAGGAGATTCTTCCAGTTACCATGTAGGTTATAACCCCTAGAGCAACCACTGCAAAAATAACTCCAAAAAATGCCTACAAAAACAACATAGGAACTAAAATAGTACACTGAAAATATTTCACTTGAAAGACGATTCTAAAGGAGGCACAAAAGAATAACAATTAAATGAGTTAATGTAAGTCTATCAGAAGAGCGCTGTCAGACAAGACATGCTATGCAAGTGTGGTTGTCAGTCCTTGTTGTGGCTGTTATCATCCAATTCTAGCAGCAAAGAGAGTTTACCTGGGAAGCTTTAAGGATGGTGAGTCATCAGGTGCGGAGAGCTAGAAGGTAACTAGAAAGCATCTGGGAAAAACAGTGTTGCTACACAAGCAAGAAGCTCTCTGATAACTTCAGAATTCTTTTTTAAATTTTAATTTTATTTATGTATTTAGAGAGAGTGTGTGTGTACTAGTGGGGAGAGGGGCAGAGGGAGAGGGAGAGAGAATCTCAAGCAGCCTCCATGCTGAGCACGGAGCCTGATGTGGGGCTCAGTCTCGTGACCTGGAGATCATGACCTGACCAGAAATCAGGAGTCAGACACTTAACTGGCTGAGCCACCCAGGTGTCCCAGCAACTTCAGAATTCTTAAGAAAATGTAAGAATTGTTGGAAAATGGAAAGGGAAGAAATGGAGATGACAGGGCACTTGACCTAGAATAAACCTCAAGGTCATGGACCAGAAAGACATGTTGGAATTTCAGCCCAGAGAGAGAACTCCCAGAAAGGTATCTGATTCAGAAAGGGCTTTTCTAAAGTTGTGTGCATGACAACGCAAGCCAACTGAAGCTTGAGACTGATGGTGTCAAGTTAATGAATGACAGCAAAAAAGCAGAACCCCAACCACTGCTGGTTTGTTTCTGCTTTCCAAAGAAAAGACTATTTATGGGCTTGACTATACACTAGAACTTTCACTGAATCTCGAAACCCAGTAAGGCAGAAACTACACCTCCCACTGAACCAGTGCAAGGAGTTGCAACTTCCTGGGGTTCACACCACTTGAGTGGCAAGTCAAGAGTCAAGTTTTTATCCCCCCTCTGTCACTGTCTCAGTCAAATAGAAGATCTCCGGTCTAAAACTGTAGATGTGAAGGGCGAGCTGCGCAAGCAGAACGAAGGGGCTATACAGATAGTCTGCGTTGCCCTGAACGGGTACAGCCTTCTGACCCTGGGGAAGTCTCCCCACGCCCAGAAGGAACCAGCGTGTTCATTTCCTGCAGCAGCTGTAACTAAGTCTCACACACTAGGTGGCTTGCAACAACAGAACTTCATTCTCTCACCCCAATCCTGTATGACCTCCTCTTAATTGCACCTGCCAAGACCCTGTTCCCAAATCAGGTCTCACTGTAAGGTTCTGGGTGGGCACGAATGTGGGAGAACACCGTTCAATGCCGTGCAGATGTCACAGGTAGGCAGATGCAGA
The DNA here is from genome assembly GCA_004024625.1 of Mellivora capensis. Taxonomy (NCBI): domain Eukaryota; kingdom Metazoa; phylum Chordata; class Mammalia; order Carnivora; family Mustelidae; genus Mellivora; species Mellivora capensis. The sequence continues at coordinate 54,445 of PISX010003057.1, forward strand.
AGACCACTTGGCGCACAGACAGGAAAGCGGGAGGCTGTGTGTAGGATAAGGAAAGAAGAGGATCCAGGCTAGAGCCAGGGGTGGGGAGAGGCATTCCGGGCACACAGGCAGCAAAATGAAAGTCTTTGAGACCCATCCTGGGAACAAGAAGTGAGAGAACCGTGGCAGCCATGAAAGTGTAGAGTTTCAAAAGGAAAGAAATGGCAGATGTTGCAGAAAAGTCAGGCAATAAAACCCCAGCAGGCACCCTGAGATGTGGCGATTAAAGCTCACGACTGACCTTTGTTGCAGGGTTTCAGTGGAGCGACGGGAGTGGAGGTCTGGTTGCAGCGAACTGAAGCAGAGTGTGGGGGCCGGGGGCGGTGAGTAGAGAGACTGCTCTGCAGACCGTGTTCCCTAAAGGATGGGGGAGGTAGCTAGTAGTTGGGAGGTGGGAGAGGCCGGTCAAGGGAGACTTTATTTATGGACTGTTTTGAAGAGGAGAAACATTAACCGTGGTCATATGCTGGGATAGAAGAGCCAGGTGTGATACATAGATTGTGTATTTTTCATGCATAGATGAGAGGGAAATTGATGACGCAGGCCACCTGAGGTAGTGGCTGGGGCGGGTAAGAGTGAGGACTGTTTGAAAAATAAGCCTTAGGCAAAAAAGAGGGGCAGTGAATTCCTTGAGACACAAAGAAGGAAGAAGGAACCCAATTTAAAAGAGTGACAGTTGCCACAGGAGAGTAACCTGACGGCCTGGAACATAATGGTAATAACAGTGACAGTTCTTAGTATTTGCTGGGGGAGGGGACCAGATCAAGGGCTGAAGCAAACACAGAGGAAGCCAGCCAGCCTTAAGGGCAGCAGAAGGTTAGAGACCGCAGGTTCGCAGGCATGCCCACCTGTGTTTCCCCCAGCTGGGCTGCTCTGCGAGGACTTGATCTAAGCTCCGACATTTGTTCCCAAAACTACCACACAAGTACAGGCTGGCTGATGTATGATTTTATATTTTTTTAAAGATTTTATTTATTTATTTGACAGAGAGAGAGAGATCACAAGTACGCAGAGAGGCAGGCAGAGAGAGAGGGGGAAGCAGGCTCCCTGCTGAGCAGAGAGCCCGATGCAGTGCTCGATCCCAGGACTTTGAGACCATTCTTTATTTCAGCAGCAGCTTCTCTGAAAGTGACTTCAGAGTGTTATAACCAAGGGTCTGCCTGTCTAAGTGCATGGTCTGCTCGAGATGGTGCTGGACGTTCACGGTTCCTCACACCCCCTGTAGTCCAAACACATAAAAATGCGTGATAAAATATCAAAAGGGAAAGCCAGTAAAACACAGCTGGCCTCAGAAACAAGCTCAACATTCCAGAGACCAGAAGCAGATGGGAACCAAAGCAGTGGGTGGAACTGGAGCCTTGAACTTGCTGGGTTCTGGGGTCTGAATCGGGCAATGGTGGCCAAGAGATCAGCAGGGTGGTCACAGGGACTAAATGTGCTCCTGCTTGTGCCAGAGGTGGCTCCATGCCACCCAGAAGCAGCGGCTTAGAACATGGCAGCCACTCACGACCTGGAGCTGTGGGGTGGCTTTGCGGAGAACAGTGGCCCTAGTGCACAGAGAGGATTAAGACTCAGGCCCAAGACCAGGGGTGGAAGCAGCTGTGCACTGACTGGGACACTGGACCCGATACACCTTAGAGTCCCAAGCAGGCAGAACTCGCCCCTGAATACCCACAGATGGGAGTGTGGTCCTGGGGCTGGGGCCGGGGTGGGGTGGCTCTTGGACTTGCCGAGTAGAGTGAAGAAAAACCCCACATGGGGGCGTTGGCATGTTTGAGCAAGGCAAGGGGGCCAGTGTGGGAGAGACTGAGAAAATACGGGGACGTGGCAGGAGGTGACGTTGAGCCAGGGGCCATATTGTACAGGGCCTGGTAGACAGGGAATGGGATCCCAACACAAAAGCAACAAGACTTAGGCTGGGGTCTAGACAAGCTAATCATGAAGTTAATGCGGCAAAAAGTTTAAAAGCAGGTTATCCAGAAAGATTGGAAAATGGAGAACAATGGAGGAATATTAGCCTGCTAAACATTAAAATATAAAGCCACAATAAATAAAATAATGTAATATTGATACATTAATAAGGAGACAGACAAAAATAATAGGCCTAAAAGTTCAAATATATATATATATATATAAATATATATAAATATATAAATATATTTGTATATACTTAAATATATAAATATATAAAAAATATATATTATAATTTAGTATATGACAAAATAGCACTTCAAATCTGGGGGTAAAATCTACAATAGACAGAGGCTAACTTCAATAAAACAGAGAGAGTCACTAATATTCCAAAGAAAAATAAGCAAAATATCAAGAGTTCATGGGGCGTCTGGCTAGCTCAGTTGGTGGCACAAGTGACTCTTGACCTTGGGGTCTTGAGTTTGAGAGCCCCACGCTGGGGTTAGAGTTTACTTAAAAAAATAAAAAATTTAAAATTTAATTTTAAAAAATATCAAGAGTTCACAAAAAGGGAACTCTAAGTGGCTTTTAAATACATGAAAAGACCTTCAAAAGAGATAAAAAATAAAAACACAGTAAGATTTTTCATCTACAAGATTGACAAAGATCAGCACATCAGAGGATGGGCCACCTTGGTGAGCTTGCTGGTCACTTGCCTCTTTTGCTCTCAAATCCATTGCCAAGTCTTTCCTTCCCAACTAGTCTTACCATGTGCCCTATCACCAACAAGCATCCAGCAGGACAGCCTGCGGGAAGCTCAATACTGCTCCTGCGCATTGCGATGTTGTCCTAATGGGAGGCAGTATGTGTTCTGGACCAGAAACCAATGTATGTGTGGTCTCTCCTGTGGTCAGGTTACACAGTGCCAAGAGCAGAGCTGAAAGAATGACTTCTCATTATACCTAAGGGCCCGTTACAGAAAGCTTCCAGTCCTGCAAGTGTTGGACTCTGCCCAATGAAGGAGTGTTGATTCCCAAGAGAGGAACGTGTCCACCAGGAACAGAAGAGTTGCCTGGAACTGGAGGTTGAGACTGCCATTGGGCTACTTTGCTGTTGAACCAATGCGCAGGGAAAGAGGTCATCACAAGGCTGAGGGGAATGATCTCTGTTACGCAGAGAAAACCAGGTCTCTGATGCACAATGGGCAGAAAAGTCTCTGTCTGGAACTGAAAGGATTTTCTCTGTGCCTCTTAGTATGGCATGACCAGTGGCAAATGGAAGGCGCTGCACCCAGGAAAGGGAGGACTGTTAAGAAATCAGCCCCTTTGAGAAAGAAAAAAGATTCGCCTCACTCTACTGGGTAAAAGGATTCCCAAACAGCCAAATGCTGGCCGAGGACAGAGGGACTAGGGAATGTGTCATAGGAGGAGAAAGTGGTAAGTATCCACTGAGCCTCGTGGCCACTTACAGACACAAAGAGAGAACAGCTGTATCTGCTTTCAGATTTTTTTTCTTTTTCTTTTCCATTCCCTGATGATGTTGTATGAGGGATGTGGATGGAACCTTGGTTTACAATCAGAAGAAAGATCCAGGAGAGACTAGACTGTCAAGACCCATGTGGTGAGTGGGGGGCTTTGTGTGTCCCCAACTGTATCGTTGGTACAAAGGATAGTGGCTCTCTATTAGGCAGCATGGCCAGGAAATACGGGCGACGGCGAGAATGTGGCTGAGCCCCTCAAAGACTGGGCTATGCAAGTCACGGACGTGTTTTGTTCTCAGAGCCACTTCCCATGTTTCTCTGTTCAGGTTTGTATTTAGAGGAAAATGCATTTCCCAAACTCTGGCTGAATCCAGGTCATTCATTTTCAGAAGTGGGAGGCAACGGCAGACCCGCAGGAGGGCTACAGAAGGTAGAAGCCTGAGTATTTCTCCCCTTCACTCTCTACCTCTGGGACATCTCTATCAGGAGGTGGCCACTGGTCCCACAGCTCTATCCGGACAGCCCCTCCCCCCATCCTCCCAACTCCTGCCAGACAGGCTGGCTGCCCTTCTAGCTGCCTCCACGCCCAGCTCCTGGGATCTGGCCAGACTGCCTCTGTGGCCCCTCAGCCCCCGAGGGAGCGCATCTTCCTGCCAGAGCTCTGCCCCACCTCTGACTTCTCTACCTTTTCCACCGCCCGGGTCATCAGTGCCCTGTTTGAGCTTCCCTCTGTTTAAAATCCCAAGAAAGGGCTCTTTTCTTGATGGGCCCATGGCTGGTATGGCGAAGAAATGTGAAAATCAGTAGGCGGGAGTCAGAACGAGGTAGAACGTTCTTTGCGGCGGGAGCATAAACCGGCAAAATTCTGTGGAGGGTAACTCGGCAACATCTACGGGTCTATCAGGACTACAGAAGCAGACAACTTTTGTTCCAGCAGTTTCACTTCTAGAAGTTTCTACTCTAGGTATACTTGCAGGTATTTAAAAATAATGTTTGTACAAGATTATTCATCACAACGTTGTTTGTAGACGATTGGAAACTACCTAAAAATCCACTGATGGGAGATAAATTCAATAGACCAGGATACATTCATTAAATGAACTAACTGCAGTCACCCAAAAGAATGAGGAAGTTCTGTATGCACAGATAAAGGTAGATCCCTGAGATCTGGAAAAGAAGGTTCCAGAATAGTGCATATCATGCCACTCTAAAAGGAATAAATATAGAGACTATATTGACTTACACTCACAGTGATCATATCTAGCAAGAAACTAATGATTTGGGTTGCCTCTAAAGAGAAAGTCTGGGAAGATGGGAAAAGGAGATGAGACAGTGAGTTTTTATCATTTCCTCTTTAGTATATTTAGACTTTGGTAATATATGCAGGGTTACATATTTCAAGAATACAAAAAATTTAAAATTTTTAAAAAATGCATTTCTATACTACTTACAAGAGGCATACTTAAAATATACACATTCACACAGAGAGAAAGAGGAAAATGTTGAAAATAAATGGATGGAAAATACATATTATGAAAAAGTAAGTAAACAAAGAATGCTAGAGAATAAATCATAATCAGACAAAATAAAAAGTAAGGCCAAAGCATTCACGAAGATGGAGAATGACGTTATATATAATTTAATGGAAAAAACCTACTAATCATGAATATGTATATTCATATATATCTAACTGCATAGTCTTAAATATATAAAGCAAAAACTAATCACTGGGAAGAAATTGATTGTGCCAATACAAAATTAGTAAGGACGTGAATGATTGGAACAATCAAATCAACAAGTCTGATCTTATCAACATAGGATCTTTCACCAACAATGGAGACTACAAGCACATAGGCAACACACATCAAAATTGACAATGAGCATGGGGAGAGAAGAAATCTCAACATGTTTCAAAGAATCCATGTCATAGAGGCCATCTTCTCCAACCACATGCTGATTAGAAATCAGCAATGAAAAGATGGTTTTATAATATGTTTGGAAATGTAAAAATCCACTCTTTCAAGTAAGTCGTGAACCGAAGGAGAAATCACTGTGGAAATGACAAAATATTTGGAATGCACCAACAATGGAAAGTACTAGATATCAAAACCTGTGAGAAGAATGTTTAGAGGGAAATTGAGAGTTTTGAATGCATCTATTAAAAAGCAAGAGAGGCTTAACTGAAATGAATAGACCATTCACGTCTCGAAATGAATACTTTTATAGAATATGGAAGAAAGGATCCTGGGTATGGATATTTGAACCCAGGCCACAGTCCAGTCCTCAACCAGAGTTGGGGGAGCTGTGAGCAAGCCTGGTAACAGGTCTACACCCTCCCAGGCTCGGATACTGGCAGACCAGTTCTTTGGAATTGGGAAGAAAGAGAGGGACTCCATCAAGAGGTATTTGGTGAAAGCTGTTTAGACAACAATTAATCCTTAGGGTCCCTCCTGCCCTCCACACTGCAGATGACCATGACCTTGGTCATGACTTGACCACCAAGTTTTCTGGGATGGGGACCACAGAGACACAGAGTAAGGCATGGGTGTCTGGAATGGTCCAAACGAATTCATGTGTTGAAACCCACCGCCCCCCCCAAGGTGATGGTATTGGGAACTGCGGCCTCTGGGAATTGTTGAGGTAATGTGGGCAGAGCCTCAGACAGAGTCGTGAGAGAGCTCCCTCACCCCTGCCACCATGTGACATCACAGCAAAGAGATGAGGAACCAAGCACTCAGCAGGCACAGAATCTTCTGGCCCCTGCATGTTGAACTTCCCAGCCTCTGGGCACTGTGAGAAAATGTTTGTAGTTTACAAGCCTCCCGGCTTATGGTATTTTTGTTCTAGCAGCCCGGATGGACTGACCAGTCTCCAGCCCCAAAGAGGGAGATTAAGTGGCTGATGCAACTGAACACTGAGCTCCCAGTCCTGTCCCACCGCTTGGTTGTGAGAGAAATTATACAACTTTTCTCCTGATAGTCCAAGAGGAAAGGTAAAAAGACTGGCTTCAGGAGTTTCTCCCAACAGCCCCTGAAGACACTGTTGACCAGCTTTGCCATTCTCTCATTCCTAGCAACCAGCTTCTAAATCTCTACTCAGAGATACGAGCAGGTCCCCAGGATCTTAAATTCTCAAGAAATCGGAAGCCATCCCATGTCTGGAAAACTCTCTTCATCCTATCTTCTCTGAAAGGGGAAATAGTGCTCTTTCTTTGCCCAGCTCTCTTTGGACTGGCTACCCAGTCTTGGAAAACCTCCCCTTCACACCCTACTGAACTGGGATAGGTTCAAGTTGTAAAACACTAAGGAAATTGAGAGAAGCTTCTCTGGGAGAAGACCTGATGGGGTGAGGTAGTGCGGACCACAGCAGACCATGTCAGCTTGTGCCCACGTGCACCGCACACTCCTGCCTCCGCTGCCCTTCACTGCCCTGCTCTGCTTCCCGGGGAGGTGACCCCAGGCACTGCAGCACTGGGGCTCTGACTGATGTCCTCCAACCTCCTGGCGTCCGACCAATGGGACGTCACAGAAAAAGAATGGAAGACAGGGGAAGCAAGAGGTTGAGGGATTTACTCCCCCCACCTCCCTTCCATTTTGGCATTCCTCTGTCAGGGGCTACATCTGTCTCGGGCGGTAATTCTTGTGGGTGATCCCTCTTGCTCAGCTCCAGACTTCACCCAGGCTCTGCTAACACTGTCCCCAATCCTTGCACGTTGAAGGGAACTGGATCTGTAGGGGAAAGTGGTGTGCATAAAAAAAGTTCCAGGCAACTGGAAAAATACAGTAAGATCAGAGCCCTATAGCACACCCACACAAATCAATTCCAGGTCAATTAGAAACCTAAATTAAGGTTGGAAAGCCTATAAAATGTGATGAAGAACATAGACAATAATAGATTTATGACCTCTGGTGGGTAGTAGGAAGATTTCCTTAAAAGGACAAAAAGGAAAAAATTGTAGAAGGCAAACCTTTACAATACATTTGATGACATTAAATTTAAATCCTTTTGTTCACCAGAAGACACGTAAACAAAGTTAGAGAGGAGGCATGGTCTGGGAAAAGATATTTGTAGGCAAAATTTAGGTTCAAAATTTATAAAGGATTCCTACAAATGAATAAGAAAAAGACAAACACACCCATGGGAAAAGAGGCAAAGTACAGGAAGAGGGCAACCACAGAAGAAGAAAACGGAAAATAAACATACGGAAAACACATTCACCAACACTGATAATTAGGGGAATGCAAATTAAAACAACAGTGAGATGCCCTCGTATTGGTGAAAAATGTGAACATGAAAGAAATGAGCTCTTGAGCCATGAAAAGACATGGAGGAAGCCTAAAGTCTTATATTAAGTAAAAGAAGCCAATCTGGAAGGTTCCACACTGTATGATTCCAACTATATGACATTCTGGAAAAGGCAAACCTATGGAGAAAATAAAGATCGGTGGTCGCCAGGAGGACTGGGTGGGAGACACACAGGTTGAGGACAGGGGATATATAGGACAGGGCAGATGTGCTGTATGATATTACAATCATGGGTATTTTTCCTTAAGGATTTGTTCAAACCCCACAGTGTGTGCAACACTGAGTGAATCCTAAAGTATTTGGGTGATTATGACATGTCAAAGTAGAGTCATCTTTGATAAAAAAAAATATAGATAGATAGATAGATAGATTCCATACTGATGTTGACAGTGGGGAATGCTGTGTGTGTGTAGGGGCAGGAAGTATGTGGGAAATCTCTGTGCCTTGCTCTCAGTTTTGTCGTAAACCTAAAACTGCTCTCAAAAAATAAGCCCTAAGAAATGTTAATATGAAAAAAAAAAAAAAAAGAAATGTTAATATGGGGGGGGGCATCTGGGTGGCTCAGTCGGTAAAGTATCTGCCTTTGGCTCAGGTCATGATCTCAGGGTCCTGGGCTCAAGCCAGGGTTCTCACTCAGGGGGGAGTCAGCTAGTCCCTCTGCTCCTGCCCCCACTCACGTACACTCTCTCTTTCAAATAAAGAAATAAAATCTTAAAAAAAAAAGAAAAAATAAATGTTAATATGGTCACATCAAGGTCTGGTTAGAATGCGGAGGAACCGGACCTCACGCCAGGAAACAGGTGTTGGCATGCGTATGGCAGCATTTTGCACAAGGCAAAGAGAAAGGAAACAATGTAAATACCAATCAAATGGAGACAGAATAAATAAATTACATTGTATTCACAAAATGCAATTCTATACAGGGGTATAATAAAAAATGACACATCATGGAGCCATCTCCTAGAAACAAAATGTTAGATTTTTTAAAAAGCAAGTTATAAAAGGGTTCTACCAAATGACAGCATGTATGTGAAGTTTTACAATGTGCAAAACACAACTGTTTTTTAAAATACATACGTGTATAGTAAAAGTGTAAGAAAAACACGCATACAATTGAAACCTACCAAACTTAGAATAACTGTTACCTCTGGGGAGGGAGAAGGTGAGAGAGGAAGCAAAGGGAGAAGGGGGCTGGTGGATATAAAATGGGGGTCTCAGAAGATAGCCAGTGTAGCTCTAATATTTTATGGCAAGAAAAAATTAAGTGAAAGAAGCCAATCTGGAAGGTTCTTTAAATGGAGTTGGGAGGTAGGCACATAAGTCTTTGTTATTCCTGTATTTTCAATGGAGTTGGAAGGTGGGCACATAAGTGTCTGTTATTCCTGTATTTTTTTAAAGATTTTATTTATCTATTTGACAGAGAGAGAGATCACAAGTAGGCAGAGAGGCAGGCAGAGACAGAGGGGAGGAAGCAGGCTCCCTGCCCAGCAGAGAGCCCGATGCGGGGCTGGGTCCCAGGACCCTGGGATCACGACCTGAGCCGAAGGCAGAGGCTTTAACCCACTGAGCCGCCCAGGCGCCCTTCTTGTATTTTTTTTATATGTTTAAAATATTTCCCAAGAAAATGTTTAAGCTCATGCTGACCTTAAAGGCTAGAAACGTGACACCAACATGGAAGAAAGAGGCTCCCGCTCTGAGCTGTATTAGGCAGATTCCTTAGGAAGTCCCACGTGCATGCTTGGACCACAGATGAAGAGGTGGTTGACTAGTAAGTGGGGGCCAGGATCTGTCAACAGACACAAATTAGGTTAGGGGAAAACACGCACACACACAAACAAAAAATCAGAGAGATGCACCTGGGATGTTTAGCCTGGACTCAAAGACTTTCTGACATTTTACAAGCAGTGGGATATGCCAGCAGCCCATGGAATGTCATCTTAGAAAGGGGCAGCCGGCCAGAGACCACTTTGTATTCCACAAAGGGTCCAAGTTCAGATGAGAGACAAATGCTCTTGGTTTCCCAGCCTCAGCCTCATTGCAGGGCAGCTCTGGCAATCAAGATTCATCATGAAAAGAATCATTGAATAAGGATGCTCAGAGCCAAGCCTTCCATGCCCTGCCAGAAAGGCACAGACCCCGTGGCTGTCCTGTGGGTCCTCAACTGGATCCCCTGAAAGACAACGGCAGCCCACTGGCGAACTTGGAGTACCTTGTGGTCTTTGGCATCATCAGTCTTGGTCTCGGTCTGAGCCCTGGAGTGCCGTGTCGAAGTGATTAGACACAACGATCTATTTACATTCACGGAGCTCGCCAGTAAATGGGCAAAGAGCTCATTGGTCACACTAAGTACAGCTTTCCCTCCACCGTGCACAGTCAACAACAAGCTTCCGATCATTTCTATTCCATTAAACATTGCAAATTAGAGTCCAAGGAGGAAGCTAATTTCCTGTCAAACAGAAAGAACCGAGGGGACCCAAATCTGTTCTCGTTTTTGCCCAGATGGCCACGTAGGCACACACTCACAAGCCAACTCGCCCACTTCGAAATACACCAGAGCAAACACACGAAAATAAACAAGTGACTAGATCCTGGGTCGTGTGCTCTCTTGCTTTTATCACATCATCCGTTTTTGGAAACAACTCAAGGGACAGGCTTCGGATACTCCAACATTTGGTAGAAAGGGTGCAGACATTGTAAACAGGTCTGTTTTGTGAGTTGGTCCTCTCGCACTGGTGCTGGAAGATTTGGCCCCCAATGCCCGGGTGGCCTCAAACCACACTACAATCTTCCATTGGAGCCGATATCACACTCAGCCAAACGAGAGAAGTGCACCCACATTTCAGACCAATTTATTCTACTTGAATATAATGTGTCTCATTAATCTCTTCCATCTGGTGTTTATGTGCAGGAACAATTCTAGTGGGAAATATAAAGGACTGACACAGGATTTACTACTTGGACCTTGGAGTCCAGCTTTAATTTGCAAGGAGTTACTATTCCTGCAGATGGGACGCAGCGATCTCAGAACTGGCTCTCCCCCAGTCCCGATGACATTGTGAGAACTTCTCCGTCTGTCCGGGCAGCGATCCCATGGCCAACCTATCCTGGTATCATCAGAAAAGTCAAAGGCAGAATAGGATTTCCAAGACAGGAACGGAGGGCTGCCAACGCTGTTATTCAGGCGTTTTTGTCTTCTTCCTACTGCCCCGGCTTCCAGATCGATTCATGGTTCGGGGCCCCCTCCCGCAGGCTCCACGTAGGACAGACAAAAGTCAGTGTCGGTCGGTTTTACGCTCGGTAAGAGAGCAGTTGAAAGCGGTCATGTGAGAAGACTCTGACATTAAATTGGTCCCACTGAGGTTCGGGCATTACTGACTCCAGCCCTTCCAATCCCCACATCACCAGGGATAATCAACGTCTTTGAGGGAAAATTAACACCTTCTGAAAAGCCGATCTGAAAACCCCTAGTATAATTAGGTGAGGATAACAAAGTGTGTTCATTAGTTCAACAAATTTCTGAGGGTCCAATATGTGCCATGCTTTAGGCTGGACCCCCGGGGGCACTCAGTGGTACGGGGAACAGACGCAATCCCTACTCGCCTAAATTATTCAGTGTTCTTGATTTGTGGGGTTGAATTGTGCCCATCTCCCAAAATCAGATGTTGAAATCCTGATCCCCAGTACCTTGGAATGGGGCCCGATTTGAAGCCAGAGTCATTACAAAGGAAACCAAGTTAAAATGAAGTCATTGGAGTGGCCCTTAATCTAATATGACCAGTGTCCTTATAAAAAGGGGAAAATGTGAAGACAGACTGACAGACACACACGCAGGAAGGACACCATGTGAAGATAAAGATAGAGATCAGGGTGATGCTTCTATCAGCCAGGAACACTGAAAATAGCCAGGAAATCATCAGAAAGAAGGGAGGTAAGAGGCATAGAAATCTCTCCTCACCCCAGCCTCAGAGAGAACTAGTTCTGCCAACACTTTGACCTTGGATGTCCAGCTTCCATACCTTGAAACAATGCATTTCTGTTATTTAAGCTACTTGTGGTACTTTGTTACAGTAATAAACCACATACATGTGCCTTCTACAAATAATGTCACCTAAAAGGGAAAAACTCATGAAAAGTTAGAAAACCTTTTTCTGATTTCCCATCAACTGGCTGAGGGATCCAGCTTCCCAGTAAACATGCCCAGTATATCTCTCCCAGCAGCAATAAGGATTCCCGGCTATGCACGATCCCAAGACACAGCTCTGGTCCGGCTGCCTCTGCAGTCCCAGGATGTGGCCTCGCACTGGCTCACTGCTCGTCGGGGAGCCTGCTTCTGCCTCTGCCCCTCACCCGGCTCTCATGCTCTGTCTCTCTTTCTCTCTCTCCCTCTCTCAAATAAATAAAATCTTTTGAAAAAAATTCCAGGATGTACTGGTCAGCTTCAAAGATATAAAATTCCTCAATTGCGTTTTGAACCTGGGCTCTAATCCCACTCATGCTCTTATGAACTCTGTGACCTCAGGCAAGCCTTGTCTCCTCCTTGAACCTCAGGTCACCCGGCTGTACAGCGGCAACGTAGACTAATAGATACGTCGGTTCTCTCTTCAGATTCAGCCGCGTGGCATCTCACTAGTATTGGCTAATCTATGAAAGTAATACTAGTAGTGACGATGATGGGTAATGTAAGTGCTTATTTTACCAAATTTTGTCTTAGGAAGCTTCTATAAGTTAATGAATTTAGTCCATGAAACTCTTTTAGAAGAAAAATAAAAGCCAATAGCTCTTGAGCATTCTCGAATTTCTCCATGCAGTAGAATAAAAAAGTTTGCCGTCGCAGGGAAGAAAGCGACTGTCGCAGCAGTGTGTGACATGGTTCCTAGCCCTTAGAGCGCCAGAGGAAACGGCTTGGTCTGCCCTGCATGCTAGACACGGGGCCCGAAGTCAGCTGCAGATGCCACATCCTGGGTAAACAACCCAACGCAGCGCGTGGGTCTATTAGCAAATTCTCATAAACAGTTACACAGAAACCACTGGCCAAAAAGCCATTGATGGAAGAGAGAATTCAGTGTGTGACGAAATCATTGCTAAGAATTCCACCCAGTCTAGAAACATTTTCTATGAAAAATAACTCCTCTCAGGAAGTGGCTAGGACTAGAGGCCTTGTAGAAGCTTCTAGGTACTGCTACAGGTCAATACTTTGTCTGGAAACAAGAAGCATGGGGGCAGGCCTGGAAGAGGGGGTCACTGGGGCGTCTCTCCTCTCTCAGGGCAGGACACAGGACGAAGATGATCAGGCATACTCCATGGTGACCACCTGCTACCAGGGAAGAATTTATAATCCCAGAAAGAACATTTCTTGGATCTCTGTTCCCAAGACAAGGAAGAATATGGTGCAAATTTATGGCTTAATTCAGCCTCTTCAACACCCTCTTTATCACTAGAGTATCTCTAAAAATTATATATGTGAAAGCACTTTGAAAAGTGAATTAAAAGATTTTTTATGTTCTTATTAATGCTAAAACCAAAACTTCAGTGTGCATAGTGCTGTAATGGAAGACCAATCACTGATTAAATTTGAATCAATTATCCATTATTAAATTCATGCTATTTATTCATCTCTGTAGATCAGTGAGTTTGCCTTAAACCACCATTCTCTAATGAACTCCTGAGTAGAGGGGCAATCAAAACTGTAAATTCATATTTCCTGAACTAAAAGGAATCTTCTAGAACATCTTTATACTGAGAATATCGAGATGTGGAAAGAAACAAAGTGATGTGCCCAGGATTACATAGCTGGTCAGAGGCAGAGCTAACAGAGGCAGAGCCAGAGCTTCTGACACCAGGTGAACCAAGACTCTGCCCCATGCCCACCACCTCCTAGATGCCCTCTGACCCTTCCCTCACCCACCTCAATGACTCTCCATTGGCCTCGTTTTTCATTTCTATCTTCTGTGCGTGAAGGCTCGGGGCTGACCATCTGTAAAATGGAAACATCTTTAAAATTATATTTTCGAATCTAGAGCATTATTTTTTAAAATTATTTATTTATTTATTTGACAGACAGAGATCACAAGTAGGCAGAGAGAGAGAGAGGAGGAAGCAGGCTCCCCACTGAGCAGAGAGCCCAACTCGGGACTCGATCCCAGGACCCTGAGATCATGACCTGAGCCGAAGGCAGAGGCTTAACCCACTGAGTCACCCAGGCGCCCCTAGAAGTGTTATTTTAAGTAACAAGGCTTATAGCTGGAATTTTCCACTGATTACTACCACCAAATAACTTGAATCTCCTTAGCCAGACTTTGTTCCCTAATCTCCCTTCCCCTGTCCTCTGTTTAAAAAAGGAAGGAAGGAAGGGAGGGAGGGAGATGGCAAGAGAGAAAAAGAGAGAGAGAAGGAAAGGAAGGAAGGAAGGAAGGAAGGAAGGAAGGAAGGAAGGAAGGAAAAGAAAAGGAAAGAAGAAACGAGGAAGAGACCCAGCACACCAAAAAGAGTGCAGAGCCAGTCTCTGGTCATCAAGGCCTGGCAGAGGCCCAGGCGAGGGCTGAGAGAGGTTTTAAGGAAATGGGCCCCTCCGGAGGGTTTCCCCGGCTAACAGGCAGTCATGTCGGGTGTGGACTGCAGGGCTAGCTTTTGTGGGAAAGTCACTCAAGTCCATGAGGTTTGATGGGAAAGAAGCTGGGGAAGCTCTTAGCCATGACCCCACACTTCTAGCACAGGACCCTCGACCCTTGGCACTCTGTTGCCTCCTGTTCTCTGTGTCAGCTTTGCACCATGACCCCCCAGTCCAGGACAGACTCCTCTGTAACTCTGGGGAGGCCCCCATTTGAATCCACATGCGTTGAGTGGCCCGTGAAGAAGTCAGTCCCTTGGCTAAAGCATGGGCCTAGCTAAGTAGCCAACTTTCAACCTTCACGGGCCCAGAGTCTTTTTCTTCTGACCCCAACATCTAACGTGAAAATACACATCAGGATGGCATCTGGGTATGGGAAGATTCCCAGAGCTCTGGTATTTTCCCCAAATGTCAAAGACTTACTCTGCAAAACCTCTCTGTGGAACCCATCAGAGGTACTCATGCGGCCTGTGGCCAAAGACTGAAGAAGAATCAACTCTTGATCTATTTGCCTTGAAATTCCTTCATCATTCTCTTGGCAGTTCACCTCCTGTCTCCTCTTAGTCTTCAGCTCCATTTCCTTTCTTTCATTATGGCTCACACACCCCCACCCCCTCTGCCACCCCGTTGTCTACCTAACAGTCTCTTGTGTTGCTTCCGCAGGGTCTTCCCAGGGCCTTGCTGGTGTAGCGGTGGACCTCAGCGTTGCAGAGAGTCATTCCGATAGAGAGTGGGTGTCATCCTGTTGCTTCTCCTAGACCCTTCTAGCTAGTTTCATCCAGCTAGAAGAACCCTAGGTAAAAAGACAGGATCTCCACATGGAGGGGTCAGATAACGACAGACTTAATCAGCAAGTTGGCAAGAAATTAACAGAAGCCAAACTACATGAGGAGAGTTCCAGGAAGTCTCTAGACTCAGGGAACCTGGCAACCAGCACGGAATTGGCCCCAGGCCTAAGAACAGAGGAAGGGGTCCCAGGAACAACCCAGAGACTGTGTCCTGGGATCCTCTTCCAATTCCACCACTCCCACAGCTTCGGTGGAAGGCAGAGGCAGGGAAGCCACGTCCCTGTGTACGTTGCAGGAGAACGGTAAATATCAGCCATCTGGAATTTAGCAGCAGGAGGGGTACTGACAGAAGTCTGGGGTAAGGCAACACTTATGGTAAGCTTGCCAACCCCTCAACCCCAGCCCCACCCCTGCTGTCAGGTGGGGAAGCAGACCCCGGGGGAGAGCAGTGAGTGGTGTATGCCGCTGCCCAATGAAGGGGCTATGGGGGTCTGCAGGAAAACCGTCCCCACACAGCAGTGAGCAATGGTCCGGCCACAATAGCCCAAGAGAAACCCAAGGGGTGATCCACCAGGAGACTGACACTGGGAGGTGAAACTAACAGCTGCCAAGGGGACCATTTAGATTAAAGATCTCCAGCAAACTCTCAGGCATTCTACAGGAGGGAGGGAACGGACACGGAAAGGGGCCTGGAGTCCTGCAGTCGAGAAGGTGTAAAGATCAAGGAGCATTTGCGCCTGCATGGGAATGCGATCTTACTTTTCTCAAGGGTCATGAGTTCAGATGACATTAAGTTTAACAACATAAAGAGAGAATTTGTGACCAGCTCTTAACACTTTGCAGGAAGAGGGGGTCCCTTAATTTCTCTGTGAATAACTGTACACAATTGGGCCCAGATACAGCCATAAAAGAAGTAAATAATAAAAACCCATGCAGGCATGTGAACCCTTGCTGGGCACCACGGAAAATCCAGTTCCCTGCAGGATAGTGGTGCTCAGAAATAATCTGACCAAGAAGAATTTTTAGATTGTGGGATGTATGGTGTGCATGCTTTTTTTTTTTTTTTTTTTAATTCTTCTTATTCAAATTAGCATTTTTGTGTAAATGTGGGCTCAGATTATTAGGCATCCACTCTGGCCTCTGGTTCACCCAAATTCTGTGCACCCTGGTGTGGACCCGTATCTATCAGTGACACCAAAGATGGCGCCGAAGCCTTCCGACAACATGGCGTCTCCTTAATGATCGACATTTAGCGTGATTCCTTCCGCTGGCTCTGTGGAGCCCCGCCCTCGGTTCTGGGGCAAGAGAGCTAAGATGCTAAGACAGAGGCTAACTCTTTTCCCCGGGGAAGGCTCTGAGGATTGAGGGGGCTTTCTTTGTGGTTGCCATAAAAATCGTAGGTACTTAGTGTCTTAAAAACAAACAAACAAAAAAAAACAAAACAAAAAACTTGGACGATAGAAATGTATAAAAGTAAAATATAAATGTCATCTGTTTTTCAACAGTCCTCACTCCCATACAGATGATCCAGATTCCCTAAAATAGACACTGTGGAGAGACTGGGTATGTGTTTTTATTTTCTAAGCATATCAAAGAACATCCCTACACACACACACACACACACACACACACACACCAAGAAATGTAATCATAGCCAACATAGCATCGGCATCTTACTATTTTCAATCAATACACTGTCTTGGACACCTTTCCATATGAAACTTTCCTTATTATTGTTTTTAATGGTAGCATGGTTAGCCCATTCTAATTTAATTTAATTTAATCCATTTTTTATTACTAGATATTTAAGTTATTTTGAGTTTTGTGCTCTTGCAAAGAATGCTACGAAAGTATCTTTGTACAGATATCCTTGCACACTTGTATGATTTCTTTCTAAAGGTAAATTTCCTGTAGTAAAGTTGCTAGACCGAAGGGTATGTGTATTTTGTATTTTGATGACTATTTTCAAAAGGTGTACCAGGTTATCCTCCTAGAGAGGGGAGGTGGGGAAGTGGTGTGTGCACATATGGAATGTGTCCTTATTCGAGGTCTTGACAGATCCTAGTCTTGCTTATTTGGCCGGGAATCAAAAACCTGGGCTTCCATCATGACTAGAAGAACTCTCTGGTGCTCTTGGCCATTAGAAATTCAGCAACAAGATTGCACAGCTCCACCAGGTTATTTATGGACAAGGTGGTCTTCAGCAGATATGGGGGAGGTGGTGTTTCAGAATCCCAGAAGGTTGGCACAACAGGGTCCTTAGGGAGATGGTTGCAATCGACCTCCTCATTTGACAGATTTGGAGCTGTGGGCGGATGCTGTCTCTGGGCGTGCATGTCCCTGTCCCCATCCTTCTGTGAAATGTGGGTGTTCATCAGTCATCCAGAACTTGTGGGTCTTTGCAATGCAACCTCAGTGTGTATGGAGGGGACCTGCTATGAAGTATAGCTGCCCCCAAGGGCGCGAGAGGTGTTTGCAAAACATACATCTTCCCAAGGTAAGTACATTTTACCTGCACTGGGATGAACAAAATGATGACAGTACGTTTGCAGAACAACAGATTAAAGTAGAAATCTACCGCCCGTGGTGTGACTCACTCCCCAGCATGTGATCTGTGGGAACATCCCTCCCCATCCCCGCCTTGGTGTCCCTTAGAATCAGAGCTTCTTCCCTTCCAGAAACTAGAGGGAGGAAAGGTCTACCCATTTCCTCTCCTCACCAAAAAGAAGAAGCCTGGCTTCTCTGAGTGATTATATTGGCAAGAAGGAGAGGCCAGCCCTAGCTCCCGTCTCAGAAGAGGTCTGCCTGGGGCACTGATCTCCCAGGATGCTTGGTCAGCAGCTGTGTACCCCGGGGGAGGAAGCCTTGAGACCCGAGCCAGCTCCCACTACGTGCACACCTGGGTCTGGGGATGGGTGGGGAAATTGATTCAAGCTCCTAGTTCTAAGCTGGCTCCGTCTGGCTTAGGAGTAGGAGGGTATTTTTCAACTGACTTCTGTTTCGATCTCTTGACAGATACAGAACTCAAAGGAAGAAAGGGGTTTCATGAATTGGCTGTCTTGAAACCGTAACATTCTCCCTCAAAGCCTGTGAGTTTAAGAGCTCAGGACAGGAGAGATGGATCTAATTACTCACCTAACAAACGTTCGATGGCTTTCTGCGTGCAGAAGCTGGTGGACCGACCACGGGATCTTCTCATTTCTCCTTCAAGGAACAGGGATCCAGTTGGACTGGGTCTCTCAAGTATATTCAGGAAGGCAATGCCCTTTCCACATGGATGGATAGCAATGGGATCCAGGAACCTCCAGGATCCCATAGCTTCAGCAGCCTCATTAGCAAGAGGGCAGAGGTGTCTGCAAAGCTGACTTGCAAATAAGAATTGTGAGACCAAATACACACATGTATGTTGAGGGGCAATTAGAAAACAATTTAAAATATAGTGGAGCCATATCTCTTGAGTGGTTAGGAATGTCCCTGATAGATTGTCGAGGGAAGGAAACAAAAAAACAAGTTGCAGACTAATGCATTTACTTTAATTATATTTGAGTGAAAACAAACCAAAAAAGAATCTATCTATATGTAAATATGCATTTGCATCTGTTTGAATGAGCAAGGGAAAATCGCAGAAAGTAGATAGCAGGTGTTAGTGCTGGTCCTGCAAGGGGATGGGAGGGGAGAGGGGGCCAAAGGAGATGACTGGCTTGCATTTGATATATCTTTGTACCATTTCCATTGTGACAGCACGTATCACTTTTGTATTAAGATACAACAATAGAAGAAATTAAATGAAAATAACAAGACAATGTTAGTTCCAAGTAAGTCTATTTCTCTGTGTTTAGGGGGAAGGAGAGAGGGGGAAGCAAGGGATAGAACAGCGTATATCATATGATCTATTTATGTCAACGAAAATGATTCATTCACACATATGCCAGTATTGCATCAAAATATCTTTTGGTACAGTTTGAAATATTTGTCACGGGTATGCAATTCTTTTGTTTGTCAGAAAATTTAATTATATTTATGAATAATTTGTAATACCAGGAGAAAATGCCTGTGATGTATTCGACAAAAGAGCAGTATATCAACCTGCTCCGATATTAAAGTTTCAGTAATAAGGGAACAGTGGGGGGAAATGCACAGATGGAAGACTGGGTGACAAGGTACCATTATGTCAACAGTGATGGTTAAGTCATTGGTGGGTTCGCTGAAATGAACAACAGATCCCAGAGGGCATGAATTTATCGCTGATGCTTCAGGGTTGGGGAAGGTCTCACCTGGTTGCTGCCAGACCCCAGATCCTCAGACCACGACCTACCCAGTATCTATTGGAGGTCCTGCGTGACACCCTTTGTGTCGGCTAGGATACACAAGAAATGTAGGATGGCACAAGAAATGACGCACCTGGCAGAGAGAGAAAAGCAGCTGCTGGCGCCCACCCCACTGACAGGGTCAATACCCTGTTTTCCAACTACATGCAATATTATAAGAGATGGGCAAAAAAAACAAACCAAAAACCTCCAAAACCCTCCATTGGTTTGAATAGAGGTTAAGAACGCATTATTTTAAAAGACTCAGAACACAGACTCCAGAGTTAGAGTGCTTGGATTGAAATTCCAGCTCTGCCATCTGGGTCAGCTGCAAGCTTCTCCACCTCTGCATGCCTCAGTGTTTTTGTCTGCAAAATGATACAAAGAAAAATAATAGCCTATGCCTCATAGGGTCATCAGGAAGAGTCAACGAGTTAAGAGATATGCAAATGTTAGGATAAGGCTTCAAACACAGGGACTACGTGTTTGGTGTTGCTATTAACAATATGATTCCTTTGCATTTAGAAAGCAAGGGCCTTAATTCTTGATCTGTCATCATTGCTGTAATAATCATCACAATTTATTGGAGGTCAAAGTTGTGTCTGGAAAATATGTGGATCTCTTGCCGGGGAGGGGCACCTGGCTGGTTCGGTCAGAAGAGCGTGGGACTCTTGATCTCAGGGCTGTGAGTTCCAGCCCCACGTTGTGTGTAGAGATTACTTAAAAGTAAAATTTTTTAAAAAGATTATTTATTTATTTATTTCACAGATCACAAGTAGGCAGAGAGGCAGGCAGAGAGAGAAGAAGGGAAGGGATCCCAGGACCCTGAGACCATGACCTGAGCTGAAGGCAGAGGCTTAACCCACTGAGCCACCCAGGTGCCCCAAAAGTAAATTTTTTAAAAAAGAAAAAAAGAAGAAAATACATGGGTCTCTTCTAAGGAAGAGCTATGGGGTCAAAACAAATGACACATGAAAGTCTTTCCCAAATTAGCCCTCCCCTGCAGGCTTGGGTTTGAGAGCCTAGGGGTCCTTCAGAAAAGTTATGCACTGGGGCAGGTGGTGGAGACAAAAGACATTCTCAACAGGAAACATCTCACACCAAAGTCTTGGGAGTTTTCCTTAGCAGATTTAAGAAGTTTTGTACTATTTCAACTCCTAAAGCTAACCAACCAGGCCTGAACCAAGCACACCTGAGGCACTCACTGTATTTCAGGACCTGGTTTGTGTGGTTCTTTGTAAACACCACATCACACGCTATTTCATTCATGCCATGAACCAAAGTGGGCCAGAAAGAAGAGCCTACAACTGATACACCATTTGCATCTCCTTGTTTAAATATACAGGTCAGGGACAACAGCCACACAACTAAATGAGTATCTGTAAATATTATGCATGTAGCGCTATGTTTTCAGGTACCATATGTTTATGGACTGCACACATCTTCATTCGTCAAGTTCTGTCCCGATAAGGGTCCTCCATGACCCTGTCTTCCACAAAGCGTCCCCTAGTCACCTCCAGATCCCACAGATACCCTGCCCTTTGGAATTCTTCAGCCTCCGAAATAATTTCCAACTTAGAGACCAACTTGCATTGTTGACTCTGTGTTTATCCCTCTTCTTGATGAACTTCCTGATGATAGATGCTGGAAATCTACTCTCTCCTCCCCCTTTCCCCACACCTGAAGGGAAAAAAAAAAAAGCTGAGTGCATTATGAAACTTGGTATAAAATCATAGGCTCACAGAATTTTTGAGCTAGAAGGAACTTAAGTCTATGGAAGGTCTCCTTTCAGAAGATGAGGGACCTCATCCAGCATCACCTACCAGGACGACCATCACGGACACTATCAATAAAGAGACACGAACATACACATTCTTGATGCCCAGTGTACTTCAAATCAAATGGGCACCATCTCTTACGACAGACCTAGACGGAGCAGAATTCTCAAGCAACCTCTGATGAGCCAAAGGGAGACCTAAAACCTCTTTCCCCATGTGCTGGGACAGGACTCATGAGATTTCTGGGTGCTGTCCTTCCTTACTGTTTTTTGCCTTACCATGCAAGGGGAGAGCAACAAGTTTTGATTAACCCTATAGTCTCAGCCAGTCAACCATGGAAACCAGCTTCCCAGTTCTAACTGCAAAGCACTGTGCTAGCTGGCTACTTGATCTTATCAATCCCATTAATGGGGAAACTCTGTGCAGTTTTATCCCTTTCTGCTAACCTCTCTTTCTCATAAAATGTAAACAGGCAGAACATTCAGTCCAGGCTACTTTTCAGCACTACATGAGGAAAAAAAAACCAGTGGGGGGCGGGGCACAGGGTGGGTGAACATGGATAGCAGCCACCGGGCCCATGTCTTGGTCCCTTCCTCCACTAATGAACACACGTGGCCCCAGGGAATTGGTGCCCATAGTGACTCACTGCGACTTTGAGGTAAATCACACCCCCTGTCTTCCTCACTGCATTTACAAAGCACACATGATAAGAAGGCAGGGGACTTCACTCCACCCACGAACTTCTTGAATTGTGTGAGTCATCGTGCCTTTGGCAACTGGGGAACAACTCTGCAGCTGGAGTCTGGTGATGGGGCTTCCGCATTCTGCCGTGATTAATCTCTGAAAAATCTTCCCCTTACCTGCGTCCATTAGACTAGGCAGCAATCAGCAATCCTGTGCCTTTTATCTCTGTATCCTGGTACTCGCAAAGCACACGGCATGCCCTAAGTGCTCCCAATGCATTGACTCAACTGATTTGAAAGTCACCGGAGTAGACAGGGGCCAGGCTCTGGCCCCCAACGGTAGCCAGCCCCTTCGCAACCCCTCCCCACTCTCTCCACCACCAGTCGTCACTCCTCTTCCTTCCCGTGCATCTCTGAGGTCCAGTGGGTTGGCCCTGACTATGGAGCAGCCCCCAACTGGCTCTCCTCCAATTTAGCAATCTGACATTTGTTCACAGATGATCCCAGATGAGACAAGGCTCCCCCACTTTCCCCAAATATCATGCATCAAAACGTAGCCTGAATTTAGGTAGTAAAATGCTCACTGATGTTCTGCCTAAAGGCCTTCCACAACATGCAGGAAGAATATTAATTATGTGTCCTATTTGTTTTCATTGCCTAGGGGATGCCCACTGCAGAGACCAGAGCATCTTTTATCTGCTCTGGGTTTCCTGTCTGGGGAGGGGCAGGCTGACTCTCCTTCTACCGACTTTTCGAATTCAACCCTATCCATTCATGTCAAGCTACTTTGAGCCAGGAGAAAGTATACAGGAATCTGATGAGGGAAGTTGTTGTTTTTTTTTTTCCCTAAGGGGAGGCGTACCAGTAAGTGTTATATAAATACAACAAAACCTCAGAACAGTTCTGAAATGACTTGCTTCTGCATCTCTTCAAACACAGGATGTTTCTTCTTTATATAATGGTCCATTTTAATGACTACCCAGAATGTTCTGCCTCTTTGTCAAGTTTTATTCCTCAGACAAAGTTTACCCACTGCCCAAACTTCATACAATTATTGAATTAGAGAATTGCAAGAACCCCCTTAAGGCTTCTAGATAATAGTAAGTATTTTTTTAGTTCCAGAACACTGAACTTAAATGTTTGGCTAGCCTTGAAGTCTAGGTCTTTCTATAACACCCTAGGAATTTATAGTCTTATAATCTCACGAATGTTCAAAAATATGGAACCATAGCTGTGCTTAAGATTTATTTTTCAGTATTTCCTGAAATTAATTTTTACCATAAATTAAGTGAGCTTTAGAAAGGGACATATGGGGGTGCCTGGATAGCTCAGTGGGTTAAGCCTCTGCCTTCGGCTCAGGTCATGATCTCAGGGTCCTGGGATCGAGCCCTGCATCAGGCTCTCTGCTCAGCAGGGAGCCTGTTTCCCTTCCTCTCTCTCTCTGACTGCCTCTCTGCCTACTTGGGATCTCTGTCTGTCAAATAAGTAAATAAAATCTTTAAAAAAAAAAAAAAGAAAAAGAAAGGGACATATGTTTAAGGAAGAAACCGATATTTCTGACCTGACCTTGAGTCTGCTATATTTGGAGTTTGAGAAAAAATTTTCATTTTTCTAGCAAACTTGGAAACTGTTTCTTAAACCAATTTTTAGGCAAGAGGAATGATTTTCTGATGATGTTTTGGCAGGCAGTAATCTTCCACAGGATAAGGCTTACGAGCACTTTACTGGCCTAGCTTTTAAAACACACTCCACATGAATTGTTCTCACTATTCCATTCCTTTTAAAAGAACATAATAATATGTTTAATGCATTAAGGAACAATAAAGATTATACAAACTAGTCAATCAAAAAGGACACATAAGCCTTACTAAGTGGCTATGGCTGGCCTAGATTTTCAGTCCACATAATTGATCCCACACAGATGTAAGCACGTTTGTGGCCGGCGAGGCTGGGAGTGAACCGGAGCCTTCCAAAGCCATTCCAGCCAACACAAGATGCTCACA
Organism: Mellivora capensis; assembly: GCA_004024625.1. Classification (NCBI taxonomy): domain Eukaryota; kingdom Metazoa; phylum Chordata; class Mammalia; order Carnivora; family Mustelidae; genus Mellivora; species Mellivora capensis. The sequence goes on from PISX010003057.1 coordinate 78,346, forward strand.
AGTGGGTCTCACATTCCACGCTGCTTAGCACCATGGGCCTTGTGGCTGATGAGTCACAAAACATCACCACTGGAAAACACACACACAGGCACACACACACACACACACATTTCATAGTACCCACTGTCCTTCACTATACTTCCAATGATCTGTGTCACGGATCACTCCAACAAGAACAGGACTAGGGTGCCAGGAGTGAGGCAGTCGCCTTGGGAACACAATCCAGGACAATACCAAAAAACTCAATGTTCAGGATAAAAAAGTGTTTTAAAGGAATAGTTAGGAAAATAAAATTTAATGCAAAAAAAAAAAAATCCATGATGAACAAAAAAAAGTTTAAAGAAGAGTAAGATCCAATCTGCACTTGTACAACCTTGGCTCACTTGCCCCACCCTAATCTTGTTCCAATAAAACTTTATTTACAAAAACAGGCAGCTGGCCATGGGCCGCCATTTGCCAAATTGATTTTTTTGATATTACATTAAATAATTAAAATATTATTTATCTTGATTACTAAGTTTTCTAGTACCATTTTAAATTTCATAACATTGTCCTGGCTTTGTCCTCTCACTAAACAGTAAATAATACAAGGGCATAAATCAAGTGTTAATTTATCTTTAGTACACAAGAAGTACTCATTAAATTCTCACAAGTGATTCTCAAAGCTAATACTTAGATTCACATTCAAATCATTTCCCTAAATTTAATCCTCAATTTTTTAGCAAAAAAACACATAGATTATCCCCTAAGACTAATGGAAATGTAGAGCATGAGCCATAAGTATAATCATATTTGTTTAATATGGATGTTCTACTTCTAGCAATTTATCATCAGAAACTCATTCAGCCAAGCAAAAAGATATAGGTATGAAAATGTTCATGGCAGCATAAGTAATTTACAACCTAGGGGAACCATTTAATATATTACAGTATATTAATATGATGGAATCATATGTATTATTAAAGAAAAAAATTTTAAAGACTATTTAAAAATTTTAAATGATTTATATCATAAACTAATAAAAATTAACAAAATATAGGGCACCTGGCTGGCTAGGTCCGTGGAGCATGCAAATCTTGATCTCAGGGTTGTGGGTTTGAGCCCTGTGTTGGGTGTAGAAATTACTTAAAAATAAAACCTTTCAGGGGCACCTGGGTGGCTCAGTGGGTTAAAGCCTCTGCCTTTGGTTCAGGCCCTGATCCCAGGGTCCTGGGATTGAGCCCCGCTTCAGGCTCCTTGCTCAGCGGGAAGCCTGCTTCTGTCTCTCCCACTCCCACTGCTTGTGTTCTGACTCTCGCTGTCTCTCTGTAAAATAAATAAATAAAAATCTTTTAAAAATAAAATAAAATAACTTTAATGAAAACATTTTGAGTAAAATATTCTCAGCACAGTCCCATACCTGTGGCAGGTTTCTTGTCTCGATGAATATCGCAACTCTTGGTAAGAGGAATTGAAAACCTGAGAACTCTTTCTTTTACTTCCAGCCAAGGATTTCATTCTTGACCCTTCACTTTTCTTACTAAGCTTTCAAAATCACCCTATTAAAAAGCATGGCAAATATTCGGGGAAATCACATGGAGAGGATTTAAATATCTCAAGTTTCCACTTCAAATGTAGATGAGCATAGAGATAAGGAAAGAGGAAAAGTGTTCTAAGGCAGAGATCAGTAAACTATGGTCCTTGGGCCCAATCCAGGTTGCAAACTAAGAATGGTTTTTATATTTTTTAAGGTGTGAGAACAAAGAGGAAGAGGAGGAGAAAAGATGGCAGAGATCTAAATGGCAAAAAAACCCCAAACCCTTAAATATTTACCAACTGATCTTGCACCGAGAGTTTGCCAGTCTCTGCTCTAGGAGAAAAAATACACCTCTATGTGTTAGTCTACTCTCTTTCTATTTTTTTTTTAAGATTTTATTTATTTATTTGACAGAGAGAAATCACAAGTGGGCACAGAGGCAAGCAGAGAGAGAGAGGAGGAAGCAGGCTCCCTGCCCAGCAGAGAGCCCGATGCGGGGCTCGATCCCAGGACCCCGGGATCATGACCTGAGAGGAAAGCAGAGGCCTTAACCCACTGAGCCACCCAGGCGCCCCTACTCTCTATATTTTTAAAGAAGTAGCTTTTACTTTTTTAGAACAGTTTCAAGTTTACAGAAAATTTAAGCAGCAAGTACAGAGGGTTCCCATATAGCTTTCTGCTATATCTTAGGGGGAAACTATCTAGTATCTCACCTTTGAGCATGATGTTAGCTATGGATTTTTTTTTTTTTTTTGTAGATATTCTTTCTCAAGTTAAGGAAGTTTCCCTATTCCTAGTTTGCAGAGAGATTTTATCAAGAATGGATATTAGATTCTGTTAAATGCTTTCCCTGCATCTATTGATATCATCTTAGGATTTTTCATCTTTAGCTTGTTGATGTAAAAGATTTTATTAATCGACTTTTGAATGTTGAACCCCAAGTATGGTCATGATGAAGAATTCTTTTTATTCCTTTTTATTTGTCTTTTTATGTTGGATTTGATTTGCTAATACATTGTTGAAGTTTTTCATCAATGTTCATGATGTAATGTCTTTGTCTGGTTTTGCTATTAGGGGACCACTTCTCCAATGAATGAGAAAATATGCCCTCTATTTCTATTTTCTGGAAGAGATTGTAGAGACTTAGTATCTTTTTTTTTTTAATAAATTTTTGAATAAATTTACCAATAAAGCCATTTAGGCCCAATATTCTCTATTTTGGAAAGTCATTAATTATTGGTTCCATTTCTTTCATTAGTGTAAGCTTGTTTGGCTTTTTCCTCCTCGTGTGAGTTTTGGAAGTTGTGTCTTTCAAAGAATTAGTGTGTTTCATTTCCGTTATCAAATTTTGAGGCATGCAGTTGTTCATAATATTCCTTTCTTGTTCTTTTAATGTCCATGGGATCAGCAGTGATAGCCCCTTTTTCATTTCTGGCATTAGCCATTTGTATCTTCTTCTTTTCTTGGTTAGACTAGCCAGAAGTTAATCGATCTTACTAGTCTTTTCCAAGAACCATCTTATGGTTTTGTTTATATTTCTCTATTGAGTTTCTGCTTTCAATTTCACTGACCGTTCCTGTAATTCCTATGATTTATTTTCTTCTGCTTACATTGGCTTTATTTTCTTTTACTTTCTCTTGGTTTCCTTAGTTGGAAGTTTATAGTATTGATTTTTTTTTAATCTTTCTTCTTTTCCAACATGTGCATTCAATGTTACTCAGTTCCCTCTAATCACTGCTTTTGCTACACCACATGAATTTTGAGGAGTTGTATTTTTATATACTTCTCTGTGTTCAGTAGTCTTTTTTTTTTAAGTTAAACCATATCTATATTATCATTTCTAATAAACCTTTCTTAGAGGTTCTTAAAGTTTGAAAAGACATGATGGGGAGGAAATAACAATGGGGAAGTTTGAGAGAGTGTCCTACACTGACTTTCCTTGAGCTAATGATTGTGAAGACTGACTGTTCCATCTTCCCAATGCATAAACCATATGCCAAAGAGCTCAGACCAAAAACAGCCACTGTCCCCATTCCTGTTCATCCGGCCTTCCCCCGTAGAAAGTGGTGTCTTACTAAATGTTACGATCTCAGTGGTGTGCTGAAGCCAGCTCCTACCTGCTATGGAGAGTCCATTGTTAACCTGATGTTACCTTGAAACTGGCCATGGTGGAAGTATTTGTAACAGAGAAATTGGCATCTACCACAAATCAGGGCTAACCAGGGATAGAGGAGGCAGTGGGGGTGAGCTGGCTTATCAGTACACCAGTGCCGGATTATAAGACCTATGAATTCCTCTAGCTTTCTACATTTATTGGGCATAAATAAGGAGCACAGTCTATTATATGTGAATATTGAAGGACCATAGAACTTCCAAAACCCAGTATCTCCTCCAGATGCCTTGAATATGTCGGGCCATGTGAGAAGAGGAATTCCTCTTTCAAGCAGCAATGTGAAATGTAGCTGGGCAATGGTCCAAAATAGATTTTCTAAGAATGCTCAGTTATGTCTTTTATAAACATAATGAAAATATTCTTTGACAAACTTTCATAGGGTTAAACGTAGGTGAAGTGATTCATCCAAATATACAAGCTAAAAGTAACTAAAAATGGAAGCCATGCTTGGATTATTTTTTGCTCTATGGTGGCTCAGATCAAGATTTTTCCCTTGGAATCAGTATCATGTGTTGGTCCCAGAAGAAGAAGGGCAGTTATCCGAGACTTGGGTTTGGAGGGACTGGGCAATAACAGGGAAAAGGGCTGGAAGAGCAAGAAAGGATGTTCCCATAATGCTAAAAATACCTTTAGTGTCATTATATACTTATTTGTATAGAAATGCACATTCCTGACTGTAATTTGAATGGACATCTGGCCCTACAATCTAATTACTACCAGAAAGAATAGATTCTAAAACTAAAGCGACTTTTAATGGTTTACAAATAAAAATTATACACAACAAATGATCTAATTTAATTTCATCGGTGTGTAATTTACAAGCTCGTGATCAGTGGGGCATGTACATATACACACACATACAACACGTGAAAATCTATCCACAGGCATCTCTTCAACTTTCTGCCACCTCCCTACAAAAGTATAAATGAACAAAAATCAGTAGTATTATCACTTGCACATTTATGGTCTAGGAAGGATTTTCACAGATATGTCCCACTTAGTTATCATTTGTTAACGTCAACATTATTTACATCCTAGTTTTACAGATGAGGAAACTAAGTCTCTGAGAGCTTCACTGACCTGCCCAAGGTCACACTGTAGATCAGCATATGATTTGGGATTAAAATATAATTTCCTGGGGTGCCTGGGTGGCTCAGTGGGTTAAAGTCTCTGCCTTCAGCTCGGGTCATATCTCAGGGTCCTGGGATCGAGCCCCACATCAGGCTCTCTGCTCAGCGGGGAGCCTGCTTCCCCCTCTCCCTCTGCCTGCCTCTCTGCCTACTTGTGATCCCTGTCTGTCAAATAAATAAATAAAGTCTTTTAAAAAAAATGTAACTTCCTTTTAACTGGAAACGAGCCCCTAGCCCCCTAGAAGCAGGGCAGAAACTTATTACAGTGTCCCTCCTCCCCTCTGTGTCAAGAAGGACAGAAGTTAATCACCAGAGACAGTTCAAGACCCTGATCCATCCAGAGACAGCATTGGAGGAAACCACAAAACAAATTTTGCTCAAACTAACTAATCTTTATCTACCCTTAGTTGCCTTATGTATTTTTCTTGCCACAACTTGCCACCCTAAAGAAACGTTAAGTCCTTTTCTAAGGTCTAGTGACTTCTCAAAAACTTCTTTGTTCTTTTGTGCAGATGCTGTCTCAGCAGGATTCTAACCATCCCTCTGAGTTACTCATCACTGGGTGCTCCCATGTATGTGATCAATGCCCAGGTAAATAAGCTCCGGTGTGTTTTCTCTCATTAATCTGTTATTTGTTCATCTAATTACAGGGCCATGGCCTGAGAACCTCAGAGGAGTGTAAGAAAAGATTTGTTGTTTCCTCCCCTGCAGTATCATACCACGGAAATAGCCTTGGACCAAGAATTTTCTTGCCCTTGTTCATATAACCCCTACGCTACACTGCACATTAACCTGGAGATAGGGCTTTGCCACTACAGGTGAGAAATGCGTCTGCACCAGCCTAAAATGTCATCTAGCAAAGGACCTTTCTAAGGCAACCATTTCCCTTCTGAGCCCATGGGCTGCAGCCCTGCCTGGGCTCAGTTTTACAAAGCACAGATAGTAATAGTAATACAGTTACGGCTGAACTCCAAAATGCTTAAAAAGAGAGCTTTCACTCTGTCATAGATTCTCTTTGGACCTTCCTCTACAGACAAAGAGAAAATAGCTTTTTTAAGTCAAGGTTATTTACTAAGGATGAGGTCATTTGCATTCCGGGAATGTCTAAAATTGCATCTATCCAGCTCTTGTTATTTACTACGAAAAGAAAAATTTTTTTATTTCTCTAAAAATGAAAACTACCCGTCCAGCCAGTATCATTAAAAATCTTAGTCAAAAAAAAAAAAAAAAAGAAGAAGAAGAAGAAGAAGAAGAAAGAAAAAAAAAGTCTAAGTCATTCTGATGGATTTTTTTTTTTTTTTTATGTTTCAGGATCTTGGTCTGGTTGTTATTATGATTGATTTTCATAATTTTTGTCAGCCACTTCCTATGTATCTGAGACCTCATGCAAAGTGTATTATTCAGGTCATAAAATGCAAATAGGAACAGGGACTGTGTGTTTGCCTATCTCAAATTCTAAGAATACATGACCAACTCTAAAAATATTTTTTTAAAAAACCACACATTTTCTTCAAGTGTTTTAGAGCCCAAACTAAATTTAGAGGGATGTCTTCAGATTTCAAGATTCTCTAGATTTTAAAATGTGCAAATGCAGACCAGTATTCAGGTTATGGAATCAGGAAGAAAGGCTAAACATTCATCTATTGAAGGGCATCTTGGCTCTTTCCATAGTTTGGCAACTGTGGCCATTGCTGTGGTGAACATTGGGGTACAGATGGCCCTTCTTTTCACTACATCTGTATCTTCGGGGTAAATACCCAGTAGTGCAATTGCAGGGTCATAAGGGAGCTCTATGTTTAATTTCTTAAGGATCTCCACACTGTTTTCCAAAGTGGCTGTACCAAAGTGCATTCCCACCAATAGTGTAAGAGGATTCCCCTTTCTCCACATCCTCTCTAACACTTGTTGTTTACTGTCTTGTTAATTTTGGCCATTCTAACTGGTGTAAGGTGGTATCTCAATGTGGTTTTGATTTGAATCTCCCTGATGGCTAGTGAGGATGAATAAATTTTCATGTGTCTGTTAGCCATTTGTATGCCTTCTTTGGAAAAGTGTCTGCACATGTCTTCTGCCCATTTTTTGACCTGATTATCTGTTCTGTGTGTGTTGAGTTTGAGGAGTTCTTTGTAGATCTTGGGTATCAGCCCTTTGTCTGTAGTGTCATTTGCAAATACCTTCTCCCATTCCGTGGGTTGCCTCTTTGTTTTGTTGACTGTTTCCTTTGCTGTGCAGAAGCTCTTGATCTTGATTAAGTCCCAAAAGTTCATTTTGTTTGTTTCCTTTGCCTTTGGAGACATTTCTTGAAAGAAGTTGCTGTGGCCGATATCGAAGAGGTTACTGCCTATGTTCTCCTCTAGGATTCTGATAGATTCCTGCCTCACGTTGAGGTCTTTCATCCATTTTGAGTTTATCTTTGTGTATGGTGTAAGAGAATGGTTGAGTTCCATCAGAAAGGTTGAATATCCAACTTTTGTATCAACATGGATAGGACTAGAGGGGATTATGCTGAGTGAAATAAGTCAAGCAGAAAGAGTCAATTATCATATGGTTTCACTTACTTGTGGAACATAAGGAATAACACAGAGGAGATTGGAAGATGAAGAGAAGTGAAGGGGAAAATCGGAGGGGGAGATGAACCATGAGAGACTGTGAGCTCTGAGAAACAAACGTAGGGTTTTGGAGGGGAGGAGGGTGGGGGGTTGGGGGAGCCTGGTGGTGGGTATTATGGGGGACACATATTACATGGAGCACTGGGTGTGGTGCATAAACAATGAATCTTGGAAGAAAATCTTGAAGAAAAATTTAAATTAAAAAAAAAAAAAAAAAGAAAGGCTAAACAAATAGGAATCATCCTGAATGAGCTGCTTGATTAGTATCTAAATGGCCCAAATGTCCCTTTACTCTGCTGAGGGGGTGGGGAGAATCTGCTTCTAATTACAGATACTATTTGAAAGCAAACATGCTCTAACCCATTTGGCTAAAGGGCAGGCATCAAGAACTGTCATTTTGCTTCATGACTGCCTCTCTCCCGGTATTTTATTAAGGTGGTATCTCAAGATACTAGAAGTAGGCTCGTAATTCCCTCTCCAACAGGGAGGTGAGGAAAAGCATTTTCTAGGGGCACCTGGGTGTCTCAGATGGTTGAGCGTCTCCTTCTCCTCAAGTCATGATCACCAGGTCCTAGCTCAACAGGGAGCCTGCTTCCCCCTCTCCCTCTGCCTCTCCACCTGCTTGTGCTCTCTCTCTCAAATGAATAAATAAAATATTTTTTAAAGAGAATAGAAAAGAAGAAAAGAAAAGAAAAGAAAAGCATTTTCGAAAGCCTTGGTTCCTTAAATATCCAGAACAGAGCATTAGATTAATTAAACAGGGAAACCATTAGACTGCGGTGGTTCTTGTACCTTAGTGGCCCATGTAAACCAACTAAAACCCAAGCCTGTACCTGTCTCAAGTTTAAGAAATCTAAATCTAGGGATAACCCATGACAAACAGCCAACTGGGTTTTTTCCAAAGACAACTGATGAAGTTGTAGCCAATCAAATAATTTCCTTGTGGGGCTTCCCATCTTCTCTAGGAATGTCTTGTCCCCAGCTCCTGCCCTCCAGGTACTCCTAACCACTTCCGGTTGGCACAGCCCAATTCGATTTCAGGTTCCCTCTAATACACCCCAAAAGTTTTTAATATGTCTCAGTTTATCTTCTACCAGGAGGGACGATCAATGGAATTGCTGTGGTGTTATTTTACTTAATTTTAAAGTATTTACCCCACCCCCATGCTAAAATTCCTCTTTAGGGATATGGGATAAAATTTGAACAACAGATTGGTTCTTAAATTTAAGTACGAATTTGCCACACAAACGAATCCCTCTTTGCCCAGCCTTTGCTAGCCAGGGCTTAGGACAGAAGGGGTCCGTTCTGCAACTCAATCCACAGGGCTTCGTGAGTCCAGGCGGAAGTTCTGGAAGGCCAGCGCAGATGTCCAGAGGGCCAGCTTGCAGCGAGTTTCTAGAGGGGGACACCTGAGCTCTGAGGTGTTCCTCCAACTTCCCATTGAAAAAGAGCATCCCCTGAGAAAGCAACCAGGTTTTGGGAGACCAACAAGCCCCCCATCTCAACCACCACCCCCCCAGCCTCCCGCCCCCCCTCCCTCAAGCCTTGGGGCTCTCTCTTTGTTTCAGTTTCAGGACTAATGAAAATGCACTTCCTACAGCCAGAAGTAGCAATTTTCTCTCTTCTCTAAAAGCATCAGCAGGACACACCCAGGGCTTTGAGCTTGTGGTCCCTGATTGTACCCCCAAGCCTACACCGTCCTGCCTAGCTCGAACTGTCAGTGCCTCATTTACAACCCCAAAAGGTTTAAAAAAAAAAAAGTGATGGAGAGAATGTAAATAGTTAATCCCAATGAGTTCTTTGATTAGCGGAGAAACCAATTACACTAATCCTCTACTTTTTAACTTCCTGGGGTCTGTCCCCCCCCCCACCCCCAATCCACCAAAGTTTTGTTTTGAAAGCATCCCTGTGTCCTTTTTGCCTCGGGGAATGGGTGCCGAGGGCTCCTCAGATTTTCAAAGATGTCCAAGACCCCAGAACTTTTAGAACCACCACTGTGAAGTGCAGACATAGAAATGCAATGAACAAAGCCTGAAAAAATGAAACCGGTCCAGTGCTCCCTGCCCTAAACGTCCGTCTTCCTGCATCACTCTTCAAGCAGCAAGGATTCCAGCTAAAATGAGCAGTCCACTGCGTGTCCTGTCGGCTCCCAGCTGTAGATCGCTCTCTTGAGAATCCGGGAAGGCTTCTGGCCCTTGGATGCTGCGTATCTGCATAAAAGCAGCCAGAAACAGACCACGAGAAAGCAAGAAGACTCGTAGCATAGCTTGTCAGACAGGTAAGCAAGCACGCATGGTTGGATGGCTTGAGACCTCTTCAGTTCTTGCCCTGGAAAGGACCAAAGGCCATCAAAAGCCACTTTAAATTAAAAAAAAAAAAAAAAGTATATATATATATATACATACATACACACACATACATGTATATAAAATAATGTTTTCAATGAAGTATAGCAATCTACAGAAAAGTACATGCATTCTAAGAACACACCTTTACAAGTTGTCACAAGGTGAGCATAACCACCTGGGCCGATATATTTAAAAAAGCATTACCAGCATTTTCCTGGTGACTATGGGTAATTAATGAGGCTAGACGCTTTTCATATATATTCTGGTTATATATGGTTTACATTCTGAATACAAAAGTCTGTAATTATGTATTATTTGTATATTCTCTTTTATAAAAGAGACTTTTCAAGTCTTTTGCTCATTTGTTTACTGTGTTTTCTGTCTCTCCTAACTGACATGGAAGCAGTAATTTGTGTATTCTGAATATGAGTCATTTGTCAGTTACATGTGTGGGAACTACCTTCTCCTGTGATGTTAGCCAGCGGCTTTCTCTCACATAGAGACCTCTGTGATGACTACAACAGACGGTTAATATTTGGTTTGTGTCTTGTTTAAGAAATCTTTGCTTACTTCAAAGTCCTGAAGACATTCTGCCATGTTCTAGAAAATGTATTGAAATGTATTGAATTGTATAGGAATGTATTGAATTACCATTTACATTCAAAGATACAGTCCACTTGAAATAGATTTTTGTGTGTACGAGGTAGGGGTTAAGTTTAATATTTTTCTACAAGGACATCCAATTAACCCAGCACCGTTTATTGAAAAGACCATCACATCTCTGTCGCTCTGCCGTGTTCCTTTGTCATAATCTAGGGTCCATATACGTGCAGCAATTTCTGGTCTGTTTCACCTACTTATCCTTACACCAATTATTTGCTGTATTAATTGCTGTAGCTAAATAAAGTCTTGATATCAGTAGTGTACAGTTTCCAACCTCATTTTTCAAGATGATTGGCTTTGCATTGGCCTTTGCGTTGCCCCATAATTTTATTTTATTTTTTTTAAGATTTTATTTATTTATTTGACAGACAGAGATCACAAGTAGGCAGAGAGACAGGCAGAGAGAGAGGAAGGGAAGCAGGCTCCCTGCTGAGCAGAGAGCCCCATGCGATGCGGGGCTCCATCCCAGGACCCTGGGATCATGACCTGAGCCGAAGGCAGAGGCTTTAACCCACTGAGCCACCCAGGCGCCCCTGCCCCATAATTTTAGAATCAACTTGTGGATTCTCTTACATACAAAAGAAGGCTACTGGGATTGCACTAAAACTAGGTGTCAATTCAGGGAGAAGTGACATCTTTATAAGATTGAGTCTTCAACTTTTCTTATATTTCTTTAATCTGCTCTATATCGTTGTATAGTTGCAGCTGTATAGTCTCTGTATTGTATAGTCTGTACAGCTATCTTACACATCTTCCTTAGACTTATTCCTAAGGGGCTGATTTTTTTTGACTATTCTAAATGATAATATTCAATATTATTACTAATTGTCTATTGCTGGTAAAACTATTAGCTTTTATATATGGATCTTGTATCTAGTGATTTTACTTAATTCACTCACTAACACTAAAAGTGCATTTGTAGATTATTTGGAATTTCAGTTTAATACTATATTGCCTATGATTAATGACTTTTTTTTTTCTTCCTGGCCAAACAATCTTAATCTAACTAATCTTTTGCATCTTTTTCTTCTTCCTTTTTTGGATAGGACATCAGGACAATGTTGAATAGAAGTGGTTACAGCTGAGCATTCCTGTCTCAGTCCTAATTTCAGGAGAAAGTTCCAGAATTTCACTGTCAAGTATAATATTTGCAATGGGATTTTTGTAGACACACACTGAAAGATTAAGGAAGTTCCTTTTGTGGAAATCAGCCTCTAAGATGATCCCCAATTCTTCTGCCCCCGCCCCCCCTTGAATTCAAGTCCTTGTATAGTATTCTCCCACACTGAATCATGGCTGCCTGTGTGTTCAATGGAATACGGCAGAACTAATGCATGACTTCCAGAATTAATCACAAAAAGCATTTCAGTTTCCACCTAACTTCTTGGATTTCTTGATCTCTCTTGGATTCCTCATTCTGGAGTAAACCAGTCACTATGTCCTGAGAAGCCTCGAGCAACCCTATGTGAAGAGGTTTACATGTGATGATAATGATCAAAAGAATGCTTCCACCAATAACCAACCCCAGCTTGTCAACCATGTGAGTGACACACCATGGGAGCAGAGCTTGATCAAGTATCAAGTCTTGATACTGTATCAAGTCTTGATACTGATGGGGAAGAAAAATAATTTTCCTCCAACCTATCTGAGTTCCCAGCTGAGACCCTTAATAAAAGACAGATTAATAAGAGAAAAACAAATAGAAAATTGTGAGCATGGATACCTTATGCATATGTGGAAGATGCCCAAGGAAAAATAAGTCACTCCTCAAGGTGGCTTAGAAATCAGGTTTCAGTATCATCTTCATAGAGGAAGAGAAGGAGGGATGTAGGCCTCTTAGGGGAGAAGAAATGATTTTTAGGAAAGATGAATGGGCCCTTTGGGTAATAAATGGGGGGCATGATAGTTTGTGGGAAAGTGTGTCTGGGTGTGGTTTGGACTTCTAGTCTCCTTTTCCGTGGCAGGAGCCAGTCCCACCTGCTTGGTGACACACCCAGGGAAGGGATTTACAACGGGTGAGTTCTTGGAGGGTCTGTCTTGAGGCCACTAGTGAAGTCAAGTTCAGAGAAAGCCTCTCTGTTCTTTTGCTGTTTTTCAAGTGCCTAGAGCTCAAAGTAATCACTCTAACAGAGCAGCTTATTTTGGGGTGCCTGTCGTGACCTCGTGCATTCTTATTTTGGGGTGCCATATTCTGCTAGTCTTCAATGACTACAGGCCCAGCCAAGATTTTAAGGTTTCATGAAAGAAGCAGAGGGAGTATTCTAACCTAGCTGTTCCCAAATTCCTGATCTGTAGAAAATGTAAGGACAGTAAGTGTTGACTGTTGTCTTGAGCCACAAAGTTTCGGAGTAATTTGTTTACAGTAAGGGATCATTAATATACCCACTATTCTTACTTTACTAAGAGTTTTTATTTTAAGTAGGTGTTAAATTTAATTAAATGCTATTTCTGGGTTATGAAGATGACCATATGATGTTTCTCTTATTTTACTAATTTTCCAATATTTTTTTCCAATTTTACTAATATTTCTCTTATTTTACTAATGTGGTTAATTACATTGATTTTCCTTAAATTGCTTGAATAAATCCAACTTGGTCATGATAGCTATATTATGTCTTTCTGAATTTCATTTTCGAATTCCAATGTCGCTTAGGATTTTTCCATCTCTGTTCATAAGAGACATTGGCCAATATTTTCTTTTTTTGTAATGTCCTTGTCAGGGTTTTGTGGTAAGGTGGGAGGTGTTTTGTCTTTTTCTGTTCTATGGAAAAGCCCGTGCTAGATTGGTATTCCTTATTCCTAAGAGGTTTTTAAAGAAAGAATTCACTGGTGAAACTACCCAGGCCTGATACTTTCTTTGAAGGAAGGTTTGAATTAGAAATTCAATCTTTAGTGGTTGTAAGACAATTGAGATTTTCTATTTGTGTGTGTGTCTTTTTTGCTAAGTAATGTTTCTCTAAGAATATTCATTTCATGCAAATTTCCTAAAATGTTGGCATAAGGTTGTCCAAAATGTTCTTTTTCATCTTTTGATTTTTCTCTGTAGAATGCTACAATTTCCTTTTAAAAATTGCTAACATTGTTCATCTCTACCTTCTCCCTTTTTTCTTCAGTCTCACCCTGGGAGTTATGTTGAAAACTGATAATCAGTTTTTTCTAAAGACCCTTTTTTTGGCTTTTTGATTCTGTGAAAATTGTTTTCTATTGCAATAATTTCCATTCTTGTATTTGTTACTCCCTTTTCCCTGCTTCCTTCTGCTTTAATTTTCTGTGATTTCTCTAACTTCTGTATATCAGCTTAGATCATGGATTTTTTAATTAATATAAACATTTAAAACAGTATATTTTCCTTTAAACACGGCTTTGTGCATTCACTAGTGTCAATACATTTTAAATTATAACTCTTTTCAAAATATTTATAATTTTAATTATGGATATGCTTTCTTCTTAAATCCATGGGTTATTTAGGCATATGTCACTTAATGTCCAAATGCTCAGGGATCTTCTTTTCATTGTTGTTGTTAAATCTCCCTGTGACTTAAGAATGTTCTTCTCTGCAGTGTTCTGAAATTCTGTGCCATTTCATTCTTAAGTCTGTTAGGACTTTCTTTACGGTCCCGTATATAATCAGTTTGGGTAAATGTTCAAGATGTTCCTGAAAAGAATGTACATTCTGCGGTTGTCGAGGGAAGGAAGCACTGATTAGGTCAATTCTGTTCATCACGTTGTTCAAATCTCCCCTACTGTTACTGATTTTTTTTTTCCTAGCTACTTCCACCAGTTCCTGAGAAAAGAGTGTTAAAATTTCCACAATGATTTTTTGTCAATTTCTCCTATTGGTTCTGTCAATTACATATATATGTATATGTATGTGTGTGTGTGTGCATACACTATGTTACTATTGTTTGCACATTTAGAATTATTATACCTCCCTGACTGATGGCACATTTCTCTTTCTTAAATATGCCTTCTAATTTAATAATGCTTCTTTCCTTAGAGCCTATTTTGTCTGATGGGACTCTTTATCTAATAGGACTGCACGATGTATATTTTTTCCATCTTTCTACTTCTCATATTTCAGTATCTTTATATCTAAAGCCGCATATGATTTATTTCCTCATCCATTCTGATAACTTTTGTATTTTAATTGGAGTGATTTCTTTCCATTTACTGTCATTACTGACATGTTCGATTTTAATATACTACCTTACCATTATTTCCTCTCTGTCCTGCCTGTTCTATGTTCCTTTCCTTTGCTTTCATGTATCCTTTTGTATTCAGTGTCTTTCATTTCTCCAGTTTTCTGCTCTATTTGCTTGTTATTATACGTCTCAAAAAACCATTCTCTCCTCAGTTGCTCTAGAGATTACAATCATCCCTCACTTACTTAAGACAAACATAAATCACTGCTTTTCCCTTCTTGGCCAATGCAACGATCTTAGGACATTTTAACTCCATTTCGTTCTCCTGCTTTTATGCCATGGTTTCATGCCTTTTAATTCTATAGTTAAAAATCTACAAAACATTCTAATTATTGTTTTGTATATTCCATGTTATTTGGATTTATTCTGTTTACCCTTCAAGTCGTTCTTCTTTCTGAATCTCTAATCTTTAAGTTGAGGATCATTTTCCTTCTGCCTAAAAAAATCCCTTTCTGGGGCGCCTGGGTGGCTTAGTTGTTCAGCGTCTGTCTTTGGCTCAGGTCATGATCTCAGGGTCCTGGGATCCAGCCCCACATCGGGCTCTCTGCTCAGTGGGGAGCCTGCTTCTTCCTCTCCCGCTCCCCCTGCTTGTGTTCCCTCTCTTGCTGTGTCTCTTTCTGTCAAGTAAATAAAATCTTTATTTTAAAAAATTCCCTTTCCTATTTTCTTCAGTGCAGATCTGCTCAGGATGAACTGCTTCTGTTTCTCTTAAAAATAATGACTTGTTTTCCTCTTTGTTTCTTAACAGTATTTGTGTCAGATCAAGAATTCTGATTTCAGTTTTTTTCCCTTCAGTAGTTTGACTTCATCATTCCGTTGTCCTCTGGCTTCTGTTACTGAGGTGGAGAAGCCAGGCTGGAAGTCCCGCTCTTGCTTCTTGGATGGTAATCAGTCTTTTTTTTTTTAAGGCTGCTTTTTAAGATTTCGTGTTTCTCTTTAGTGCCTGTCTCATGAAGGGGTGCTGCAAATTGATAAGGATACTATGTGTAAAGACCTCCTACAAACCACTAAGAAAAAGACAACCCAATAGAGAAAAAAAATGGGCAAAGAAAGGGAACAAAACTCACAGCAAAGGAAAACAAATGGCCCTCAAACATATGAAAAGATGCTCAATCTTACTAAAAGTAAGAGGAATGCGAATTAAAATAATAAAGGTACACCATTTTTACGCCTATCATATTGGACAAATCAATAAGTTGGTAACACCTTGTTAGCAAGTCTACGGTGAACAGGCCCTTCGTGCGTTACAGGTAAGAGCGGAAACTGATATACTCTCCCCTCGGGGCTATTTAACCATATCTATCCAAACCCCAAAACGCATGTTACCTGTTAAGTCAGAGATTCCACGTCTAGGAATTGGTCCTCCTGACCCATGTGCAAAATAGCATTTAGTTTTTATCAAATATGACAAGACAACCAGATGTGAAAATGTCAGGGGAAAGTTTTTATGCCCAGTTGCCTAGAAACAGGAGGTGCACCACACCACTCAGGGTCACATGGAGAAGAGCTAGGGCCCATTAGGAGGCAGAAGAAGGGAGGGGGAAAGCGAAGTAGGAGCCTCTATTGTGGTTTTCAAGGGAAGGATTAGGTGAGGCAAGCTAAGCAGGATAGATGGGATCAGGACCAACTAGTTTGAATAATTTCCGTGGGCTCTAGGCATAGAGATTGCCCCTGGCAGTATAGCACTTGACCCTGGTGTGATGAAGGCACATGGACAGTAGCCCAGGAGAACCAGAGCTCAATAAAGGACTTGGCTCAATAAAGATGTGGACTCTGGATTGTTCGGCTTGCCTATGAAAAGCCCACTCACAGAGGAGCCCTTTGCTCCAAGAGTTGGCTAGCCCTGGGAGGGGCAGGCCCTCCCTGGTCAGTAAGGCCCCCGATGTCGAAGCATCAAGAATACAGAAAATAAGAAAATATGGTTAATGTACACTTCCACAATTTTATTCACTGCAGCATTATTTGCAGTAGCAAAAATGTGGACAACCTCAAATCCACCAGAAAGGAATGATAAATGTATGTGGTTCCATTCGATGACACAGCCATAAAAATAAATAACCGGTACTTTATGTGCTAATTTGAAAGACCATATAGTTCAATGGTTAGGAGATGAGGCTCTTAAGCCAAACATTTTAGGATTCTAGCAGAACTTTACCACTTTAAAAATATTTTTTTTTAACAGATTTGAAACGATTTTTTTTCTTAGCAGAGGCAGTAAGGATCCATGGAAAATAAAATTTACCTTTTCACCTTGCTGCTTTTTTGTGAGAGCAACTGATGTTTTCAGTCACTCGGGCATCTAGGTTTGTAATTACGGATGACAAGGAATGAGCCTGAGCTGATCACAGCATCAGCGGAAGTCGGGAAGGCCAACAGTGAAATAAGACTTAGGTAATTACCATGAACTACCTAGAACAAATTTCAGGAAGCAAATGTGAGCTCCCCGGGGCCATGCTTCAAACCATCACTGGCCTCAATTCTAAAGTAGGAAGTAACCCATAAGTGAGTAAGCTATAAATATCAGGTATTGGGGGCAGAAACAGAGCCAAGTGTTAGTATCTCTCCTCCGAACTTCATTCCACCTGCCTTCACGTTTTTAATTTTTTTGTCTGTCCTTCCAATTTTTGTCAGATTTTTTTTTAAAGATTTTATTTATTTATTTGAG
Organism: Mellivora capensis; assembly: GCA_004024625.1. Lineage (NCBI taxonomy): Eukaryota > Metazoa > Chordata > Mammalia > Carnivora > Mustelidae > Mellivora > Mellivora capensis. The sequence continues at coordinate 95,652 of PISX010003057.1, forward strand.
AGAGAGGCAGTGAGAGAACATGAGCGAGGAGAAGGTCAGAGGGAGAAGCAGACTCCCCGTGGAGCTGGGAGCCCGATGCGGGACTCGATCCTGGGTCTCCGGGATCATGACCTGAGCCGAAGGCAGTCGTCCAACCAACTGAGCCACCCAGGCGTCCCTTTTGTCAGATTTTTAAGAAGAGCTCATTCTGAGATCTTCTCGATAGTTTTCAAATCCTTTGCAATAGGAGACCACAGTTGTGTGGTAAGATGGAGAGGGCTGGAGACTTGCAGAAGAAAGGAATGCATAGACACGTTCCATGATGAAGTCGTGTACCATCATAAGAACGATCTTTGCGTTCGGCCGTCCAGCTGTGGCCCGGTGACAGCCATTTACCTAAAATCTATTTGCTCTGTGGCTCTTAGTAACAGAAATCCAATGTTGTTGGGGAGGGAAAGGCATCGTGCTCCGTGAAACAAACCACCCCTCCCATTCCTCCTTGAATCTCAAAAAAGTCTGCTCCAGACTTCTTAGAAATGTTTGCTTTCATGAATACGGGTCAATCTTCTTCCCCTTTGTTCCTTTCTTCTTCCTGCTTGGAACATGGACACGATGTTAAGAACTGCAGAGGCTTCTTGGAATCCTGAAGGAAAAGCCAAGAATTCACGGAAACGTTGGCCTCAACACCCCTGGGCTGTTGAGCTAACAGAAGCCACTCCCTGTGCCCAGATTTCTTGGTGCATGAGAAATCAAAAGAAATAAACTTGTGGGCTTGAAGTATTGATAAATGATAACTCCCAGCTCCCTGGGGTCGGAGGGCGGGGGGGAAGCCCTGATTTTTAGCATTTGCTATTTTCTGTTGTATAAGTTCTCTCACTGTGGCTGATTCCAAGCTACCAATGTGATGTTACTGAATGCAAAGGTGACAAGGGGCACTTAACACCAAACCAGTAGATGCGGTGTTCCAACTCAAGAGATAAGAGATAAGAGAGAGGCAAATAATCATGGGAGCACAGACAATGGCAAAACATGCTAAAATAATTGGGATGTGAGGATTTGGGGGCATTTATTACCATTGTAATATATTCCACTGTACATTTATAAGATTTAATTTTAATAATGGCTGTATTCTAAAATGGGCTTGCAAGTTTCCTGAAAATTCAATACTCAGTTCTTGCGAGCCAGGATGCATTTAGTCTGACACACCCAGGTGTAAGTCTGTGGCTCCTGGGGGGATGCAATCTGAATTAATGCACCAGCCAAGGTTACTTCCCACCAGGGTCCAGTCTGGCCCTCTAGGTCATCCAGACCTGACCCTCACCAAGTCCATTCTTGCTTCCATGCTCTCTCACCTCTCTCTTTCATTATTTTCCATCTTTCAAAAAAAGTGTAAATACAATTCTGTATATGGTAGGATCCTTCTGGAAAACTCCATGCCTATGATGGACTGATGCTAGGGTCTTCCCCATGTCCATATCATCCATAATCCCCTACCCTCAAATATGGCTGGTGCCTGGGACTTGACTCGCTTCTATCCAGAATCCATCGGTGCCTCTAACCAATAAGATGTGGCTCCCAAAAAAGTGATAGGATGTCACTCCCATGATTGCATTAGGTCATATGGATGTGAGGTTCTATCTTGCTAGCAGGCAGTAGAGAGAGTCTTCTTGCTGGCTTGCAGCCATAGACAGCCCTGTTGAGGTGACCCAAGCGTTAAGGATCTACTGGTGGCCTCCAGGACCTGAGGACTTCCTCCGTCTGACAGCCAGGACAAGAACAGGCCCTCAGTTGTATAGTCACCAAGAAATAAATTCCAACAGCAACCTGAATCAGCCTGAAGGAGGACTGAACTCCAGGACAGCCTCCAGGTAAGAATGCCTCTTCATTGGCTCACAGCCTTGTGTGACGCCCAGCAGAGACCCAGCGAAGCCATCCTTGGGCTTCTGACCCAAAGGAACTTTGAGATCATGAATGCGTTGTTCGAAGACCCTAAGTCTGGGCTGACTTGTTACGTGAGATATAAAACAAACACAGTGCCTCATCATTGTTTCGTTACCACTCCATGTCCAAAACTGGCATCACTTCAGAGTTCTGTGATATCGGCTTAGCATTCATTAATTCCAAAAGACCTGTCTGTTGTGTGTTTTTCCAACACGGTCAAGCGATGAACTCAACTCCAACACTGTCTACCGGAGCCTGCCCCTCCGGGTTGTCATCTGTGTTTCTGGCTGGCTCCACACACACTGAAAGTTCCAACAACCCCTTCGTTTGGCTCGTTGAATGGCTAGAGTGGCTCACAGAACTCAGAGAAACATTTTACTTATAAGTATAAAAGATTCTTACACAGGAACAGCCAGATAAGAGTTTCGTAGGGCGAAGTATCTGAGAAGGGACGTGGAGCTTTCATGGTCTGAGTGTCCTTGAATCTCCACGGGTTTACCAGCCTGGAGGTGCTCAGGACCTTCTCCTGGCCCCACCCAGTTCTTCTGGGGTGTTCTGGAAGCTTTACTACACAGGCATGAATGATTTAATCATTGGCCATTGGTGACTGAACTCAATCTCCAGCCCCTTTCCCTTCCCGGGAGAGGTTTGGTTGGTGGAGGACACGGGTAGGGTTTGAACTGAAATTTCCAACCCTCTAATCACATAGTTGGTTCCCCCCAAAACTGGCCCCCATCCTTAGGTTGCTGAGGGACTTTCCAAAAGTCACTTCATTAATAGAAGCTCGAAAAGGTTTCTTATGAATGACAAAAGACACTCATATTACTCGGGAAACTCCAAGGGTTGGAGAGCTTTCTGCCAGGAACTGGGACAAAGACTAAATACATTTTTTTTTTGTCATACCACAACCTTTAAATGTATATGTTGAAGAAAAACCTAGGCACGAAGATTTCTGAACTAAGAAGTAGTTGAATTTAGCCTTATCCAAGGTGCCATTGGAGAATGTGATTCTATGTGGGGGAAGTATATTGATCCCAAGGCATGCAAAAAATTACTAACTGTGGTTCTTACGGAATCCAATTTGAAGATGTAGAATAATTTTAACTCTTGGCTTGCCCATCAGAACCTATAGCACTGCACGTCCCTCCCTCTCTCCTTGGCTTGGTCAGTCTCAATATAACTAATTGTGTCCATTATTCATGTTGCAGAGCAAGCAATTCAAAATTTAGTGACTCAAAATAAAAGCCATCCTATTTACTCATAACTCCGTGGGTCAGTAATTCAGGCTGAGGTCAGCTGCGGAGGTGACTTATGAGTGTGTTGCCTGGAGTCACTTAGAGAGGCTGCAGTCTTGGGTGGGGGTGGGGGGAGTCGCCTGGGGGTTGGGTCTAGGGAGTCCCAGCTAGGATGGCTCATCTCTGTTCTATACAGTTCCATCCTCTAATGGGCTTCTTCCTGCAGCAGTGGTCGCATTTCAGGGGGACAAGAACAGAAGGTGCAAGACCTCCTGTGGCTTAGGCTTGGAAATGGTACAACATCCCCTCCCCAACATTCTAGGTCAAAGAAAGTCACAAGGCTGCCTAGCTGGGAGGGATGGAGAAACAGGTTTCACCCCTTGATGGGACAAGCTGCAAGGACTTTGTGCTATTTTTCATCTCCCCCATCAGGAAATCTATCTAACTTGATCATCTCATGTACCGATGCCCAGTCATCTGTCTGTATCCATTGGTGAAGATACTCCAACAACATGGGAGTGAAAACCCTTTCCTAAAAGATTCCAGCCATGATGGGCCAGCTGTGGCCTCATTACAATCTTTGTGGTCGTTGATAAGGTCGCGCACATCAAACCTTTTCTGAAACTCTGTCGTCTGCATCTAGTATGAAGAGGAAGCAGAATGGTCCCAATTTGCTACCCACCACAGATTGCTAGGGAAATGGTTGCTTTTTTACACTCAAGTGCCTTTTTCACAGCACCCTTGCTGATCAGCTAGTGTTAGCTGAAGACCAGTTAGCATGCTGACATTTCACTAAGAGTTGTTATCTCTAGACACCTGTGGATAAACGTGCTAATGAGAGACTTTTCTTAAGGGCTCTTAGATCCATGATTATTCTGAGCCACGGTTGAATGCAAACATCATCAGAGCAGCGTGTTATGCGTAATAGCCTAGAATGTCTCAGTAATGCTTAAACCCCTTTATGCTCCTGACAGATTGGCCTCTGAAAAAGGAACGCAGCCCCCGGGGTAAAAGCAGCTTAATCATCAAGCCTCAGGTAGGAAAGCACCAACAAGGGATGACTTCCCAGCCCTGGGACACTTACAGAGTCGATCTGTTTCCAATCTAATCAAGACAGCAACCAAAGTAATCTTTTTCCATCAAATAGTCATTATTCAAAGCACTTAAGGAATAGCTCTGTGAGGGGAGCTGTATTTTAGACTTCCTTGGTAGAGTACGTGGCCTGTGGAAAGATTCCATATATCCCTCAAAGGCTCTAGTCAAGAGAGACTTGCTTCTCCTTGCAAATACTTCCCCCCTTCCTGGTTACACAATCTGATGGACAAGCAGATCAACATGAGCCTTGATGTCTACCTAATCCCAGTCCTTAACCCCAACCTCAGGGTACTTGTACTCTTCCCTTCTTGAGGTTTTCATTTTTCTGTGTGGACTGTCATCAGTTGTGGCTGTTACCTTATCAGTCAGTTGAAAGGATTTCTTCCTTCTTAACTTTTGGCACCTTCTCTTTCCCAACACTGCCTCTCCTTTTACCTTCTGTCTTCCTTCTCTCGCGGGACTTATTTACTGGATAAATTAGGATATGGTGCGTGGAACAGAATCCACAAAGGAATTTAATTAAGGAAGCAGTGGGAAAGTCAGAGAAGTGATGTTTTTAGGTGGAATCTCCAGGAGAAACTTCTAGAATGCCAAAGAACTGACCACCAGAGAGTGGGTCCCTCTGCTAGAAATCAGAAAAGTAGGGAATCAGGAAGCTGTCCTAGAACCGATTGAGTTCAAGAATGTAGCACCATAGCCGCGATCTAGGGCTGAAGACACAGGGATCAGGAAGTCACTGCTTCTCATCCCCCACAAAGTTGGACAGGTGCTCCAGAAAATTCCAGAATCCCTTGACCTGGCTTGCCTATACAAAAGCAGCACGAAAACGGTCACGCTCTTGCTTCCTCCTTGCAAATATCACACACGCAAATCTAAAGAAAGGAAACCATTTTCTAGGTGAAAGAATCTGGGAAATATGGTAGTTTGGGGTTTTCTACCCTCTGCAGCGAGGGCACCCTGAAAGGAGAATGAACATGAATACAGGACAACTCTCACTGGTCACTGTCCCCTCTGACGATGTGAATTAGAAAGTCTAACAAGCAAGGATGTGCCAGGCACTCCTAAACCCATCTTCAACATTATTGCCCTTGATGTTTACAGCACCGCCTCAGTTGTCCAAATAAAGAAACAGGGGTCAGAGCCGTGAAACAATTTGCCCAAGGCCACAGAGCAGCAAGAGGAGCCTGGGAATCAGGCCCATGTTTGAGGGATACCGAAGGCTATACGAGTCTTCCTATCAACCTATCTGGTTTTGACTGGTTTGATCCAAAGGCTGTGATCTTAACCACTACCTTAGACCACCTTACAGAGGTGCCCACTCCATCCCCAGACCCGGGGCCCAGCGGGCCTGGCCCATAAGAACAGTTTTCCATTTCCCTTTCTGGAATTTTGACCATTTGCTTCATTCACTTAACCCACTCCAGCAAGCTCTGGATCCCCGAGTAAATATGCGCCAGCTAGAGGTCTGACGATACCCCCACTACACGACATTAACCATGGTCTCACCACCCATACGCCAACTGGTTTTCTAAGAAGACAATTGTTCTCATAGAGAGACTCGAAAAGCACTTAGAATCTAATGATATAAAAAAGAGCTTGAAGAAGGATTTTCGCTCCATGTTCATAATCATCCCATGTATAATGAATATCATCCAGACACATCAGGACAAAGAACACAGGCCCTCGCTCCACTGCTTACTCCATGATAAAAAGCCTTTCCGTAGGTGAAAATCAAGACAACGGCATAGGCTTACCCACTTGATTGGGCGCCAAGGGCTATTTAAAGCATTTTCCTCTGCTCTGATAAAGAATGTAATTTAGAATCTGATGGAAAAATCCCCCTCTGGAGGCTGCTCGAGGCATCTTTCTGTCATGGCTGATTACCAGACTCGTGTTTATTGTCAGCAAAACAAAAACACAAAAACACTGTTCTTGGCATCGAGCTTATTTTTTTTTATTATAATTCAATCAAGGTTTAAATCCTCTCAATGGAGCAATTCTTCACTCAGAGAGAATCTTGCAAGAATCCACCATGGTTGGAAGCAGAGCAGATACTCAGACATTTCACCTGCCTCGGAACCTTCTGGCAATGGGCAGGCTGGCCTCCATGCTTGAGTCATTTCCTTCTTGGACACAAACACCCCGAGAGAGCTTCTGGTTCTCAGAGGGAATCACTTGACATCCACAAACGGAGCAATAAGGAATGCTCTCAGGAGGTAGGCTCTTTCCGAACTATCACTTCCTAAAAAATGTAGCAAAAGTGGCCGAGAAGGATTATTTCTATCTGAGGAGTCCCAGGGGCTACACCCTCCTTAAGGGGATATGATGATGAAAATACGCCTTCCTTCTTCCCCTTTTAGGATCTTTTGACCAGCAATAAGTGTTCTCAATTAGCCATGAGGTACCTTTCTGCCTAGAAGTCAGAAGTGCCCGGCATGCGTGGGCACTTACTAACCGTGGGTGATGATTCACGGTGAGTAATAGTAATGCTCCGGCATCCTCCGCTGGGAGGGTAAGAAGTTCTCTTGCCACTCAGCTTCTCTGCTCTTTAGAGCTGAATGGATAATAATGCCATATCCCACACTGGCCCCAAACATTCCTTTTTTTTTGTTTCGAATCTCATTATTTGGAAATTCTTCCTAACTCCCATGCGATGCACCTGTCTTGATGGGAATTGTTCCTGGTTTCAGATATGAATAGTATTATTGTATTTCAAGTCCAGTCTTCTTGGGGCTCAATAGTTCTAGTCCATTTGGCCTTTCCTTTCCCTCCAATGTTAGGAAGTCAGCTTTGTGACTCATCTCTAAAGGTTCTCCTGGTTTTGCAGATTCCTGTTGTCTAACACCGTGGGCCAGTTTGAATCCTCTGGGGCACAAAATGTCATACAATGTCCCAGCCTCCATATGTGTGAGAGGGGCATGCATGACTTGCCCTGAACAGAGACCAACTCTTCTTTAAAGTATGGACGTAAGCCAGGAAAGAGATTTATTAGCCCAACTTGCATGTGAGTAGAGAGGTAAGTGGTCGTGTCTGAGCCTGAGCTCCAATTGTGAAAAAGCCAAAAATGTATCATAGGTGGACAGCGTGTACTCAGCTATGCTCCTGGGTCTAACCCAAGAACGGGGACTCAAAACTTCTCCATTCCAAACATTCCTTTACCAGTTTTGTTTCCCAGTATCTCTTATAAACTACTTTCCTTTAAAGTTAAGTTTATTTACATTTAATCTGTTTGAAATTCCATGTTTTAGGGGCGTCTGCGTGGCTCCCTTGCTAGCACCCAGCTCTTGATTTCGGCTCAGGTCATGATCTCAGGGTTGTGAGACTAAACCCCATACTGGGCATAGTGCCTGCTTAAGATTCTCTCTTTCCCTCTCCCTCTGCTCCCACACGAGAAGGAGAAGGAGAAGGAGAAGGAGAGAAAAAAAAAAGAAATGAAGTGTTTATTTTTTAACTTTTTAACCTAATGGATGGTTAGCATTTTGCTAAAAATTTATGTCTACTAACAAGTATTCAAAATAGATTTGCTATTTCATTTTTTTAAAATGAAATTTTAAAATTTCATTCATTTTCTCGGGGCACCTGGGTGGCTCAGTTGTTAAGCCTCTGCCTTCAGCTTAGGTCATGATCCCAGGGTCCTGGGATCGAGCCCCATATCGGGCTGCCTGCTTGGCAGGAAGCCTGCTTCTCCCTCTCCCACTCCCCCTGCTTGTGTTCCCTCTCTCACTGTGTCTCTCTCTGCCAGATAAATAGAAAAAGTCTTTTCAAAAAATGTTTTCTCATTAAATGAAAGACAAATAGTACCAGTGGGAAGGCCCACACCCTGAGCGTGCCTTGTTCATCTGTCTGTGGTTGTCTCTGGGGGGGGTTATTTTATTGAAACTGAGTCACCTACTTACACAAAATTCACAAAATAATCTCTCTGTATGAGTCCAAACTGTATAACACACCACCCATCCTGGGCTACGGAATATATAGGAACAAACTGATCAATTTGACAAGCGGCTTAAAAAAAAAACGAAGGATGAGGGCAAACATGTCGCCTCATCTGCTGGTGAGTGAAGATTTAATTTCCATTAACCGCCACTGTCTCCCCCCTATCTAGGGTGATACAGCATCACCACCCTTTGGAGACATGATTCTAAAAATAAACAACCACTAAATTCACGATTTCCTGTCTCTCTTACCTACCTCAGTGTTTCTTCAGCAGTGTCGTCTGTGATATGAATGGGCTTCCTAGCAAGCCCTGGAGACGTGTGAGTGATTTTTTTAAAAAATCTGACAGATATGTGGCTCCCTTGATTACACTTGGAGGTCCCAGAATGTTATTGTCTGACTTGGATATTAAGTATCATCTGTATAAATTGCCATATCCTACTGGCCCCTCACAGCTGTGGAAGGAGGCTCTGGAACACCAGGCATTCAACACCGTGGCTCCAACCTGTCCCCAAGAAAAAGCTTCGAGCACACCCCAAGCCCCGTCAGCATCATGGAAACTGTGTTCATAAGAGTTTCTTTCCAAGAAAAGTGCATTCATTCATAATTTACATTTCCCAGTTTTACTCATCAAATATACCAATATGTGCCGATCAGATGTTTTGATGAACATGAGCTGTTCAGAATTCTGTAATGAGCTGATGAAAATCCAGTCAAGAGTGCGCCTGGGTGGCTCAGTGGGTTGAGCCATGATCTCAGGGTCCTGGAATCGAGTCCCGTATCGGGCTCTCTGCTTGGCAGGGAGCCTGCTTCCTCCTCTCTCGCCCTCTACCTGCCTCTCTGCCTACTTGTGATCTCTCTCTGTTGAATAAATAAATAAAATCTTTTTTAAAAAAATCCAGTCAAGAGCATGAAATCTTGAGATTTTTGTTAATCCACGGCCTTGCTGGGACTCAATGAAAATTTAAGGTACCGAACACACTTCCACCACGCCCGACTCCGGTGGGTTCTTCCTTTACAGAATCTAAGGGTGCAGGGACACAGCCTGGAGGTTCTCTTCTAGGGGACAGATCCTCTGAAGACTTTCTTAGGTCATCCTTCCCCCTAGTAACCCCAAGTCCCAGTTCAAGAGCTGTGAAGACCAGGAAAACACAAAGTCACCTCTTCCAGAAGCTAAAATGTAACCTAGTCTAATAAATATGGAAGCCATGTCATAGTTGGGATTTTGTGGTTGATGATGTTAGGTTGAGGGGGAGTATCTGTTACTCCTGTTTTGCTTTGCTTTTTCCTCCCATAACGTCCACTTATTGAATGAGTTTGGGGGCAGTTTGGTGACTCTGACCTCAGTCACTCTATGAGCTGAGTCTCTCCCTTTCCTCTATCTTCCCAGCCTCTCATAAATTCCCAGTTTGTCTTCAAGTTCTACTCTTTCCTGGCCCTTATCCTCCTTCCTTTGCCACCTCACAGCAGGACTAGGGCCTTAAATGACTTTATTATTAAGCAAGGATGCTGGCCGGGCTGAAGCTAAGCTTTTAATGAATCTGGCACTGGAATTAGACACTTGTCTCCACTGACTTGTGGGGGATGAGGGTCCTCTAGGGCTCAGACCCTTTCAGGCACATCTAGAGACTAGGGGAGTGGGAACCAGGGAAAAGACAAAGCCAAAAAGACAAAGCCAAAACTAGGAAAGGGGATTTTAGATCTCTGAGAGAAAACACAACTTGAGGGAAGAAGACTAATCATACTGTCTCAGCCCCTAATGGTAGGAGGGGCAGCGAGTTTCCAGAACCTCTGTGGTAGCTCTCCCTGATGTGCATGTGTCCCCAGACCTGTAATGGGTGTCCTTCGCTGGCGCACCTTCAGCCCATCTCTGCAGTGCTGATGTGGCCCAGGGTTCCCTTCCCATCTCCCTCCACCAAGGTCATCTCACTCATTCTCGTGGGTCCAGCTCCCACATGTACCCAGATGGCTCTCGACCAGACTTGCCCTATGTGCACCCGGACATTTGTACCCGCTGCTCACTCAAACTTTAGGTCACGGGGCCCCAGAAATTTGAACATATCCAAACCCAACTCGTTTCCCTACCCCTCTCTGTGTTCCCCCGCCCGCTCCCTGTGTTCCCCCGCCCGCTCCCTGTGTTCCCTATCTGCCCAATAGTGCAATGTTGTGGGAGACTCATTGAGCTTTAAAAAAAATAATGTCGTTCCCTGACAGGGAAAACTTAGTGTTTTCTCAGTGCTGAAAAAGGGGGAATTTGTGATGATTATGCTAATTCAGGATTGAAAACTTTTCCTTTGGAATGGCCAAAATGAGTAGACAAGTCTCAGTGACAAGAAAGCACCCTCGTGGTGATCATGGGAGCTCAGAAGAGAGCTACCCTTGTGGTGAGCATGGCCTACCGTACAGAATTGCGGGGTCACTGTGTTGTACACCTGAAGTGAACATAACCATGTGTGTCAATGACACTTCCACAAAAAACACACAGAAACAAGCGCCAGTCTTCCGTCAGGTCAGGGGTGGCCTATTCTGTCTCTTTCAGAGTCGGTGGTCACCAAACACAGCTTTGGTATTTTTTCCCGCAAGTCCTGCTCTTGCCAAGTGAAAATTTTTCCTCTTACAACTTCTACTCGGCCACCAGGCATGAATTCTGGGGTTGTGCTGTTTGTCTCCATCCCCGGGCACACTGCCTTCTGTCAGGCCTTCATTAGCTCTTGTCCTTGAAACTCAAGGTGTGGCCAGAGGAAGAACGTCCTCGTCATCACCGAGGAGGCTCACTGGAAATGCAGACTCTTAGGCCCTCCTCGGGCCTATGCAATGACCTCTCCAGGCCATTCATGAGCACAGGCAAGTCGGAGAAACAGCGTCCTCACTCACGTGCCCCTGCCCATGTCTCTCCAGCTCAGGTTCTGGCTCCTTTAACCCTTTCTGTAGCGTAGCGGTAACCAGGGGGCCTTTCTATAACATCCTGCACCCTGACTCCCCCTCGCCGAAACCTCTTGTTTCTAGCCCTGACTAAACTTCGGAATCACAAGGATGGCTTCTACAAAAAACCAATGCCCTTGCCCCAATCCCTGAAATTCTGATTTAATGGAAATGGGGGTTTGGCCTATCCTTGAAGTTCCCTTCAGGTGATTTTTAATGAAGAACCAAGAACTGGGAACGATGGACCCAAAGATGAAGTTTCAGTTCTTCACCAGGGCCGGTGAGTCCCTCTAGCACTGAGCCCCTCGCCGACTGTTGTCTCTCACCACCTTCGGTCTGGTGTGCCTCATACAATATTTGGTGTCCCGACATATTGGCTGAATGAATGAGGCTTTGCAGCTCCTACGCCTGGCGTAGTGACTTCTGGAAAGAAAGCGTACTCCTTGCCTTCTGAGAAACACAGAGCCTGCAGCATTGGGAGGAATCAGGGAAGGATGCAGATAATATCTTTCCATTTATGACAAAGCAAATGCCTCATTTAACACCAGCCGGGGATTGCAAACAACCGTGCAGGAGTCCCCTTTACGGTCCTACGGGTGATTCTACACCGCAACAGCTTTTCTCCTCCCAGACTGGCAGGCAAACAGGAAGCAATGGCTCTTGCTACCCAATCAGATATTTTCTGCTTTTAATTGGGTAGCAACAGAACTTTACCAAAGGCACTGGATCCTAGAGATGAAAACATATACCTCTTTCATGTTGCAAATAGCTTTATTGGTTTTTAATTTTTTTCCATTTGCTAAAACATAACGTGCTTGTTTGTGGGGTTTTTTCTCATTTTTCTTTTTTTAATAAAAGATTTTATTTATTTATTTGAGAGCGAGAGTGAGACAGAGAGAGAGTGTGAGATGGGGGAGGGTCAGAGGGAGAAGCAGACTCCCTGCTGAGCAGGGATTCCCAATGCAGGACTCGATCCTGGGGCAGGGTTCGATCCTGGGACTCCAGGATCATGACCTGAGCCAAAGGCAGTAGCTTAACCAACTGAGCCCCCCAGGCGCCCTTTCATTTTTCTTCTATTCCTGACCGTCTGAGAAGCCATTGCTAACCACACCTTGTACACAAAACGACTGTTAAAAATTTGGTCTACTTGATGTTTTTAAAAGCAGAACAGAGGCCTCATGGCATTTTAAATCTCCAGCATCTTTTAAAAGCGTGGCCACTGCTTGCATGCCGTCACGCTGCGAGAAATCCAGAAGCCTCAGCGCAGTCACGCTAACAAAACCACGCACAGGCCGCTGCTGTCACACCTAACACCATTCTCCACGATTCTCGCTCACCCATCACCGATTTCTCTCTCGAACAAACTCCCCGGATTCTGTCATTATTAACCGCCCCCCCCCCCCCAAATCCTTGCGCCCTGCTCTGTCCATTCAGAACAGACCCTCTGGAAAAGTACTTCCTGGGAACACCCAGCTTCGAGAGAAGAATGAGTCACACTGAAAGCACACCGTCATGTCCATTCTTGCCCCACACATGTTTGTGGAGAAAAGTCATAACATTCTGATTTCTGGGAAATTAAGACACCTGGTTTTTCTCTTAAAGAGGAAAATCAACAGGTCAGTCCACTTCCTTCATTCTTCATTTTTAAATAGGCTTTTTTCCCCCAATGATTTCCTTTCCTGTTACACCATGGCCACATTTCTCCTTTCCTTGTGCTTACCCTGCCCCTCACCTGCTGAAGACTAGCAGGTGCTCAAAATACTAGGTTAACTCCCAAACACTTCTCTGGAAAACCTAGATTTGATTTCCAGTAACTTGGATCAAGGGTTTTCTTAAGCATTAGATTCTCAGTCTTAAACACAGTCTATTAATTATTCCATTAGCAGTGATGAAGCCCGCCATGCCTTTTCCCCCTCAGGGAGAATTCACTTAGCGGAAGGTGGGCTTTCCACTGAGACCCATCTCAGGGAAAAGGGCGTTAACCTTGAAATGGATTTTTAAATACAAAATAACAATGATTTGTTAACACCGAGTTAATTCTGTATAGGAATGCTCTGCGCATGATTGAAAAACCATTGCCACCAAAAGTCCCAAAGTATTGGGACCACTGGAGGCAAATTCCAGAACATAGTTATATACTACAGAAGCAGACACGTGGTGTTTAGGACCCACACTGAATTTTCAAATAATACTGCTAAAATTTATTGAGCCAGTTCCCATGCCTCCATGAATCCTTGAAACAACTCCATGAGGCAGGTATGATGATGTCCATTTCTTGGTAAGTGACTCGCCCAGACCGCACAGGCAAATATGGTCCCAAGCCCTTGTATTTCCCACCCAAACGCCCAGGACTCTGGCTCTCACGTACCACGCTCCTCACTCTGAAGACAATGTCCCCTTTCTCTTCTCGTCTCCAAAACTGCATTGTTTCCTCATACCTCTGAAGAGGCTTCTGGAAACGTGAGACCATTCAGTGGCATGCAAATGTTCAGGTCAGTTTACACTTGTTTATTTTTCTGGGGATTAGGACTAAGTTCAACAGAAAACAGGAAAGTGAAAGTTAAGAACAACCCTTTTAAAACCCTGTAATTGTTGGAAACTTCTGGTTACGCAATGGGCAACCGTGACCTCTCCCTCCCACAACGTAGTGACGGCACACATGCACACGCATGTATACGTGCACACGCACGTAGATACACACATACACATACATGCACACGTACGTACGTGCTCATGCACACACACATACACGCACACACGCACACGCAATACAGCCCTACAGAATCCCCAAACCCTTAGTTTAAGTACCATATATGACAAATATTCCTCTGGCCCACGGGTATTTTCAAGAACAAGCTTGGCACAGCTCATATAACAACTAAAAATATACCCGGGGAAACCATTTTTCCCCAGAATGGATTGCCCTTAGAAATGAAAATTCAGAGCATCCGTTCAGGTGAAAATTTTACTACTCCTTCAGTCTGCTTAGAGGACAAAGGTAATGGAAACACGGATCCTTGGCTATAGATTCATTACTGACTCAACGAACGCTAATTAAGATACCTTGGCTTTCACAGCCTGTGGGATTTTTGCCAGGAAAGGGATTCCGTCCACCAGACTTGCATCCCAGAGAGAAAATAACGGCCTGCCTGAGCAGCCCGAGCAGCCAGGAAGGATGAGATTAAATCATTGGAACGAAGACCAGTGAAACAGTTATTGCAGGTGATAGCTGGACATCTGAGGGAAAAAAAAAAAAAATTAATGAGCCTCGAACTCCAGGATCCTGCAGCTTAAAAATATGATTTGTAAACTGAAAATTTTAGTAGCTGAATTCACCGCTCACATCTGAACTGGTGGCCTCAAAAATCAAGAACGCCTCAACGAAAAGAGAGAAGACAGTTGTGGGGACAAGATAAGAGACTCAGATGATAGATTCAGGAAGCGACATGTGGAAAATGAGTGCCCGCCCAGGCTGGGTATTTATTATCAAGGTATGGCAACTGTATTGTTGTTATGGTATGGGGGAGAGGGACACTGGCATTCTCAGGAATGGATTGATAAAATGTCAAGGACTGGCCTTACAATTGACAAACAAACAACAACAAAACCAAAAAACCATAAACAAGCCCATGCCAATGAGGGAAAGTGCGAGATGAAGTAAGAATGATAATATGTTGATAATTGTTGAAAGTGAGTAATGGTGCAAGGGAGTTCTTTACAGTGTTTTAAAAGGAGTTAAGTTAAAGCAAAGTGACAGAGAAGGGTAGAAAGTTGAGGGGGCAGCAGTATGGTAGATCAGTGGCTCTGAAGCTTCCATGTCCACTGAAAGGTAACTAATTCCTTGATCACTTACAACAAACAAAAACCATAATGTATGTAGGACATACTAGAAAGTGAAGGAAACATTCAAGAACTAGAAGGAAAAGAAAAACAAAAGCAGAAACCTAAATCTTGAGTTGAAACACAACCAATACGCAGGTGAGTAGGAAGATTAGTGACCTATGGCAATCCAACGAAGAAGGGGAAAACTTTTGGACATAGTGCTATAAAATTGGACTTTCATATGTAAAAATGTAAACAGTTACATAAGCCTGACCCTTCCCTCACACCAGGTACAAAAGATAACTTAAAATGAATCCTAGATCATCTTGACATTTTTAAAGGGATCAAGATTGGACTTGATATTCTCTTTTTACCCGGTCTCAGGGGCTTTATATCACCGCCCTGGATGAATTCCAGACACAGAGCCCAAGTGGAAGCCAACACAAAGCCTTGAGGCCATCTTATGCCTAATTATCCCCACTAAACACCACCTGCTCCTCGCGACGAAAATCATGTTTATATCATTCATATGACGGGACTCCTACACCCTACGGATGTCATTACTGTTGTTTGCCAAATAGTTCTGGATCTACCCAGTTCCAGTCATGTGACTGAAGTGGACTTCCTGTCTCCCTAACTGGGGCCACGTGGGTAGTTCCAGCCAATGAGCTCCAAGCAAAGAGATGTGCATCACTTCCAATGTCAATGATGGGATTACAGTGCAACCAGCAACATTCAAGATAGGAGCCCCTCCATCAACGTGGGGGTTTGCATAGCGATGATGAATAGATGCCCCAACAACCAGTGATGGACGCAGTGAAGAAACAGACCTTTGTTGTTCCTTACTGCTAAAACCTTGGGGTTGCTTGTTACCACGCTGTAACCTGTCCCGTTTCAATCACCACCACCCCTAGGTGGAGGAGATATCATTTTAATCACTCCTGAGTTCCCTGTATTCCTTTATTTACCAAGCCCCTACTTTGTACTAAGAATTGTACTCGCTCTAAGGATACAGAAGTGCAGAAAGCATTTGCCTAGGTCCTTTGCCTAGGTCTGTGACTATAGATAGAAAACCCGGGGGGGTGGGGTTTGCCTCGTTGGCTCAGTTGCTAAGCGTCTGCCTTCTGCTCAGGTCATGATCCCAGGGTCCTGGGATCTAGCCCTGCATTGGGTACCCTGCTCAGCGGGAAGCTGGCCTCTCCCTCTGCCTCTCCCACTCCCCCTGCTTGTGTTCCCTCTATTGCTGTGTCTCTTTCTGTGAAATAAATAAATAGTCTAAAAAAGGGGGGGATTAAAAACTCTATTCACCTGAGTAATTTGGCTTGTCCATTAGCCTTTCTGAGGTCAGTTCCCTCATCCATAAAATACATGTAATACCTTTCTTGCAAGGGTTTTATAAAGATTAGCAGCCGTGCCTGATACATGAAGAGGAAACTAAACAACAACTATAAATAATTTCTTTCATGTTTCATAAAAATATATATATTTCAGGGAAAGAATGAAAAGCTAGCAGAAAATAAGGATTTAAATTCCCTGATTATCAGTTGCCATTTTTACAGTATTCCTTATCCTAAGACATCTTGGTGTTTGTACGCCTTTTTCAACTTAGTGGATGGTCCCAACTGGCCTGCCAGCCGCGCTCTGACCAGTTCTGGGATCTGCAGTGAGTAGTCTGGGCTTCCTTGGAGCAGAACCGCCTCAGAGAGGACCCTGTGTTTCCATGGGCCGAGCTTGTTAAGGACAAGTACCTCCTTCCCACAAGCTCTCATGAAGATCTGTGTGGAAGTGGACCTCTGACATGTTGGGATCTTTGCTGCATTCAGGACTGCTCAAAGGTGGGCAAGGAAGGGTGAGAAAAGATGCTGTCCCCAGAGGATTGGTTGGCCAGAGGGACTTGAGAAAGTAGGCATGTGGTCTACACAATGATTTTCATAAGTGTGAATTAATGTGTCTCTGCGAGTGAGTGTCCATGAATCAGGCCAGGCCCCAGTGCCTTAGGACATGCGTGATTTAGAAGTCGTCTCAGCTTCCTCAGCGTAAAATAGAAATTGAGAAAAGAGGCTGCACATGGAGGGAGTTTTCTTGAGATAATCATCACCGCCATCTCGAAACAGTCCCTCAAACCCTCCCGGCAAGATCGATGACATTTGGACCGTCTAGAAAACATGCAAAATAGCCAAGCATTTGCTTAATCTTTAGGACTTGAGCAGCAATGGAAAAACTAATTTGGTGTTCACACCCTGGGGAGCTAATCAAAAGCAGTGAGCTGTTGACTAACAAGCCTGAGGAATGGGCAGGTCTGAGGGGGTGAGGGCAATGCCTTCCCTCTGGTAACAAGCTGCGTTTGTGGGGCCTACGGAGGTGGTGAGTATGTGGTCAGAAGTAGGACTGTAAGCCCGGGTGAAAATATTGGGGCCAAAGAGAAGTATTTGGGAGGCTACCTCACATAAATAGTAATTAAACCCTTGACTGAAAATAATCCAAATTCTGGACAATGAAAGCAGGAAAGGTAAGAGGATGGTTTGAAAACCATGAAGATTGCTAAGAACATCAGGTCCTCTCCGCAGTGCCGCTAGAAAAGCAGTAAGAAAAATAAAGAGGAACTTTGGGTTGGTCCCTGTCTTTTGTTTCAGCCATTAAAGCCTCAAAATGCCAGTGCTTCCTAAGCAGTATAACATAAAAAGGAAGAACGTGGGGTTTTCGAATCTGGTAGACGGGGATTTGAATCGGTTCCGGAATGTACTGCCTCTGTGACCTTGAGCAAGTAATTTCATCTCTGAGTTTCAGTTTCCTCATCTATAAAATATGATAATATCTACCACAAATAGCTGTTTGTTAGTTAGAGAATGACATTAGAGAGTGCTTGTATATACAGTGCAGTGCCTTGTAAATAATGTGTGCAAAAGATGCTCCATAAAAATAGTATGAGGATGATTATAAAAGAAAGATAGCTAGGTTTCCAACAAAAATCCACACACCCTCTTTCCTGGTGCAGAGTCATTGCTAGAAAGTGGATGCCCAGAGGCACCTGGGTGGCTCAGTCAGTTAAGTGTCAGACTCTGGATTTTTGCTCAGGTTGTCATCTCCAGGGTCATGGGATTGAGCCCCATGTCCAGCTTTGTGCTGGAGCCCGCTTAAGATCCTCTCTGTCTGCCCCTCTCCACCCCCCCCCCCAAATAAGTAAAATTAAAAGGAAAAATGGATTCCTAGCCAGAGACTACATTTCCCGGGCTCCCTTGCAGTTTGATGGTCACGTGACTGAGTTCTGGCTAGCAGAATGGGAGAGGAACAGACACATACAACTCCCAGGTCTGACCCATAAAAACCTACCATGTAATGCTTCTCCTTTTTTTTTTTTTCCTCCTACCAATGGATGGAGTGTCAATCTTGGAAGCCACATGTCGGAGAGAGTAGAGTGAAACCCAGGTCCCAGGATTATGACGTGGAGGAAGGTTATCATGCTGAACTCTTCAATCACCCACTTGTTATGTGAGCAAGAAATAAATTTTGAGTGTGTTAGGGCCATTACATATTGGGGATCTATTTGTTACCGTAGGTACAAGCAGCAAATCATAAATAAGGTAGCAGTTAGCCTCTTCTGATGGGTTTCGTTTTTCAGAGACATGGCTCCTGAAAGTCAAGCATGTATCTAAGAGGCACCGATAGATGATAGTCTCCTGCTAGCGCCTTCAAGCCCTACTTCTGTGCTTGTTAGGGTGTTAAACACCCAGAGATGTATACTCTAATCTTTTTCGGGGGGAGAGAAGTTGACAGTGTTAAGGGTAGAGATCACAGGCTTTTACTAACACGTCACGGAAAACAAAGAAGGTTCTGAAAGAAGGTAGGGCATAGGAGGTTGAAGTTTGCAGAAGTGTGGTCAGTAAGGGATTTCTTATGGCAATGGGCCAGTGGGACTCTTAAAAACACAAGTGTCAGGGGGCACCTGGCTGGCTCAGTGGGCGAGGCAGGTGACTCTTGATCTTGAGGTTGTGAGTTCAAGCCCCATGCTGGGTGTAGAGAATACTTAAAAATAAAATCTTAAAAAAAAAAAACAAAACCCAAAAGCCCCAGAGATGTCATATATTCCCTTTTACGTTACTTACATTGTTGAAATGTAAACCTCCTTCTCCCAAAGCTTAAACAAGTTTGACATGTACACACACACACTCTATACTTGTATCTCTAAACATAGCGCACAATTCTCTGTAGAGATATGGCTAAAAAACTTTGGGAAAGCCAAAATGTAAGACAGACTACATTGTGCTCAGAAGGAAAGAAGGGTCATGGTATTCGTAAAAACTTAATGGGGTAAGGGGTGGAGAGGAAAGAGTGAAAAAAAAAAAAAAAGAAAGAAAGGTCACACTTTGCCAGTGTTTCTCAGTGTCCAAGAAGAAATGCACTGGGCCTGGTTGATTATGGTATCTCCATACAATGGAAAAATCAGACATCTTGGAAAGATATCCAGGGTATAATGTGAAGTAAAAAAAACACGATGGTGTGTCTAGAGTACTACCACAAGTTCATATAAAATATGACTGAAAGACACACACATGTATGTCTCTGCACGTATGTAGTATCTCTGGAAGGAAGTACGGATATTGGCAGGGACTGAAGAACCATGAATAGAGGCAGGAGCATTATTCTCTTTTCATGGCATCCTCTTTTTTTTATTTGAAATTTTTAGCATGTGCACGTTTATTATTCCTTTTCAGCAATAATAATAAGTAGTAAATAAAAAGAACAGCAGATAATCTGAAAACCTGTTCTGTAGGATTTTTTTCATTTGCTTGAACAAGTCTGCTACACACACAGACAATGAAGGGGTAGGTAAAATTGTATGTGCATTCTAAATTCACTCCTTTCCCTCTGATTCTAGCTGTATCAAGGTCCTTTCTAAAATTATAATTGGCTATTCATATACATAAGTCTAAAGAGGGGAAATGACCTGCGCTGTCTTCTGGTCCACTCGTGGTTGTATTTCTTCTTCTAAATCGATCATCTCCTCTTGGAAGCTTGATTATAATAAATGTGTTCCTCTACGCTTCATCAGAAACTTCAACCAGCAGACCAGATCTGGTAAGGGGATTTGCCCTGGAGAGTGACAGCTGGTCAGTCTGGAACTCTCCATGAGTCGAGGGCGTGGCTAATGGCCAGAGGAGAGGAAGAGCAGGTTGCCTAAGTGGCCCCCATGCCTATGTCAGCCACACTCTCCACCTCCACTCCCCAAACTCTTCCACTTGCCTTTCATCCAGCCCTTTATTCCATGGAACGCACGCCATTTCTGGCAGGAAAGGGAAGAAATGCAAATTTTTTTCTCACTAGCCAATGATTCTGCGCCTCACAGGAAGGCTAAAATATTAGCAAAGGACCTGTCGTGAACCAAAAGAGACAAAAATACAACCAAAGCAAAGCCTGGGCTATCTAGAGACCATGTCATTAAAAATGATTTCATCCCACTTGGCTCCGGAGACGTGATTTACGGGAGCCAGTCAGCCTACCCAGGTGGTGGGAACTCATTTTTAATCAATGATAGCTAGTAGGTTTATCCCACCGTGTGACTATGAGTCACCGTATTTGAAGCTGTCTGAGAAACACCATCAGAAACAGATGACCTTGTCAAGGGGACTTTTTCTTTCAGGGAAACTAAGCGCATTTCCTGAGAGTGGAACTGAAGCACGAATGTCTCAGATCAGATCAGCCCGAGAGGCGTGGGCCTGTCCACTGAGGACCAGACCACATTGTCACCAGGTCCCTCTCTCCCCAAGAAGTCTGTGCTTCAGCGTGCTTGGAAACCTGGTAGGAGGCACAGCATTTAATTCTGACTAAAACTGAACTGTGGTGGGAGAGGAGGCTGCATTACATTTTTGGGGGAAAAAACCCATACGCTTGTGATTCCTGCCATCACTAATAATTGTGCAAATTAATAACAGATCTAAATCTCAGTAGCCATTTGTCGCTTCAGAGTCCCTTTCACTGTGACCGAGCACCATTCTCGAGTCTGGAATGAGGAGACTGTGCACAGGCGCACGGGTGTCTGGGATGTGTCACGCTGCGGGTCAGGGACATGAAGAGGAGTTCTTTGTGAGCCCCACAGACGTG
The DNA here is from genome assembly GCA_004024625.1 of Mellivora capensis. Taxonomy (NCBI): domain Eukaryota; kingdom Metazoa; phylum Chordata; class Mammalia; order Carnivora; family Mustelidae; genus Mellivora; species Mellivora capensis. The sequence goes on from PISX010003057.1 coordinate 116,678, forward strand.
GGCGCGGCAGGCTCTTTGCATTGTTGGAGGCCACAGTGTCACCCCTTTGACGGACACTTGCCTTCCACAGGCCGGGAGCTGCACAGAGCACTGCGCGGGGCGCGTGGGGGACAGCTTTCCAGAGGCAGCAGTGAGCGGCCTGTCCCAGCCTCCTTCTCTTCTCTTCTCCCCATTTCCTCTCCTTGGTTGTGTCTTGCTTGAAAGCAGCATTCTATCCTGTATTAGTACATTTTTTTAAGGCAAGAATAGGGACATGTTTGGGATCAGAGATAAATGGGAGTGGTGCTTTCTCGCTCAGCTAGAAGAGGGAAGACTGACATTGAAGTCTTCATCTCGATCCCAAAGAGGGTAAAGTATAAGGGAGGTAGGTCAGTCCCAAGTCGAGCAACCTAAAACTCGCTTTATTTCCAGTCTTTGTTTGGGTGTAATTTCGGCCAAAACAAATGATGTCAAACGGATGGAGTAAAACTTTTGTGTGCGGTCCGTATGCGCTTGCTTATACAAAGGAGAAAGGTCTCCGGAAAAACATGCAAGAAACATAACTTTGTTTGCTTGCAGGAGGGAACTTCTTGCACCTTATTCATGTTGAATGAGGTGGGTAGATTATCTATTCAAGCTATATATCAATAAAACATATAGAATGGGGCGCCTGGGTGGCTCAGTGGGTTAAGCCTCTGACTTTGGCTCAGGTTATGATCTCAGGGTCCTGGGATCGAGGCCCACATCGGGCTCTCTGCTCAGTGGGGAGTCTGCTTCCTCATCTCTGCCAGCCTCTCTGCCTACTTGTGATCTCTCTGTCAGATAAATAAATAAAATCTTTAAAAATAAATAAACAAAATAAAAACGTATAGAATACAGATGCTTCTTAAGGAATGGGTATAAGGAAACTTACAGGGATTTGAAACTGACAGGGAAAACTGATAGGGAAAGGAAACTGATAGGGAATTGAACCTGTCAGCAAATGAAACACTTCTAGATGAAAGTCACAGTAGGGAGTCTGGCAATCAGACACACACACACACACACACACCACAGAGCCTACTTCCAGTACACAGCAGGGTAAAAAGGTTGTGGTTTTGAGACTCAAGAACATGTAAATCTTTAACATTTCTATTTTAATAGTTGAATAAGTAACACATACCAGTTGTAGAAGATATTGAAAATATTTTTTTTAAATAAAATTATACGGGGCACCTGGGTGGCTCAGTGGGTTAGGCCTCTGCCTTTGGCTCAGATCGTGATCTCAGGGTCCTGGGATGGGGCCCCACGTCGGGCTCTCTGCTCGGCGGAGGGCCTGCTTCCTCCTCTCTCTCTGCCTGCCTCTCTGCCTACTTGTGCTCTCTGTCTGACAAATAAATAAATAAAATCTTTAAAAAAAAATAAAATAAAATAAAATAAAATAAAATAAAATAAAATAAAATAAAATTATATTTACTCCAACAATCAGAATGAACTACTCCAAGTCCTTGCCCCACTGAGAGGAAATAGAATCAAGATACAAGACCACTTTCTGGTCCTAGATGACAGAACCTCAGCGTAGAATTGGCCCAGAGGGAGAAATCTCTTTAAAAAACAAAACAAAACAAAAAAAACCTGCCAACCCCAAATCCATAGTTTGATGTTTTGAATATTTTCCATTTATAGTCTTTCAACAAATAAGGCAACATTTTTTTGTCTCTCTCTTGGGGTCATCAAGTAGCTAATTCCTGCAGTGTGGAAGATTGTCTAGGATCCCTTCAGAAAACATCTGCACTTTTCCTGATCTGGATGGATTACGGTTGAGCTTTTCCAGAAAAGAGGAGGTGGGCCACCATCACCATGGGCTTCTGGGTGGCCCACCAATGACAGAGAGTTTCTAACCTTGAACTAGGTCAGCTGCAACCCTCTGCCACACCTGTACAATCCACCCAACCCTCCCTCCAAAGAAGTATAATTCATTTTGTTTACTGTGTTATATTCCTTAGGTTAAACTCCCGTTGGAAGGCTAAAGGAAAGTGAAATCCGAGATGCCACAAACAGAAGGATGAAGGGTACATTGTTTAACCGTTTAGAGGTACGGTGTCTCGATATGACACACAAGCTATCCCCATCACATGCACGTTCGGCTCTCTTTCCTTTACATCACGTTGTGATCGAGTATTGCAATTAAAAGCACGGCCTTGGGGCACCTGGGTGGCTCAGTCATTAAGCACCTGCCTTTGGCTCAGGTCATGATCCCAGGGTCCTGGGTTCAAGCCCTGCATCAGACTCCTTGCTCAGCGGGAAGCCTGCTTCTCCCTCTCCCACTCCCCCTGCTTGTGTTCCCTCTCTTGCTGTGTCTCTCTCTGTCAAATAAATAAAATCTTTAAAAAATAAATAAATAAAAGCAGGCTTTGGAGTCAATCAGCCTAGGATCCCATTACTGGTGCCAACAATTATTTAATTGGGACTCCGGGCTACATTTTTTTTATATTCTTAAGTCTCTATTTCCTCATCTACGAAATCAGGATAATAATACCTTCCTCAGGGAGTTTTTGTGAGATTTAGATGAAAAGATATTAAAGCAGGAACCCAGGGCACGAGGCATGGAGCAGACTGAGTCAACATTATCTGTTATCATTGTTCACATACCGTGGAAACGAGAGTGACTGTCTCATAGGTGAGTCAACATTGGTCATAGTTTCCTGGCCCTCTCTGCCATTGCCAGTCTTTGATGCTTGTTCTCGTCCATTGGGAATAGAGAAAAAAATATCCATTTAATTCCGTGTGTCTGGTTTACTTTATTAGGTTCAAACATTTGAGTGAACATTTTGAAACATCTATGAATTTCAAAAAGTCTCTGTCAGCTTTGGTGTCATTTCCTAGCAATCCCTGAGCCGGTGAATTTTTCTTTTATTTCATGCAAGTTGAGCCATGTTTAGCCAAATTCTTAGGTTCTGTTTTTCCGGGTTCTAGAGCCCTTGACTTCTCAGGAGCCGTAAATGTAACAACTGATGTCTTGGGCTCCATCTAGTTCCCTCTTCCCCAACCCCACAACCCACTCTGTATGAGTGAGCAAACGACATGTTGTCAGAAAGAAATGGATTTTATCGTTTAGGATCACAGATCACAGGTGAGCTGTTTTTAAGAAAATTCCAAACATTAAAAAAATTATGGTGGTTTAAAAAAATTTTTTTTCTAAAATCCCAAATAGTCTGGGAAGCTTGGTAAGGAGTTTTCAAAATCCTCTTGGTCCCATGTGAAAAATGGAGAGCTCACTGACATTAGCTCCCAGCTTCCCCAGACAAGAAGAGAACAATCCAGCTGCTCGAGGACCCAGCAAGTGACTTCAGAGGACTTGGAAGTGCCCAACCATTCTTTTCTAGGTTGTTGTGCAAAAGGGCCCAAGGTCACAGAATTTGGAATTTTTTTACGTAACGAACAAGACACATTTCCTATATCCCACAGCAGTGAGAAATGTCAGCATATAAGGCACTTGTGTTCAAAACGAACACTTTCCCACCAAAATAAAGATAGAGCCATGTAGATTGGCTTAATTCCAACTTTCCTGATATGTTCTGTAAATTCCTCCAGTGTGTTCCTAAAAGGAGACTATGAGAACACGTACTGTACTCCCACGGCTTTTCCCCCTTTCCCCCCATTCCACTCCTACCATTCCCACCCAACCCTTACCAAATAACAATAACTAAAAAAAAAAAATTAATAAATAGGATGCCTTGCATTTGTGTGATAGGTTTTCCTAAAAAGAGGCTGTATCCTGTTTACTATGAAGAGAGGAAACTAGAACGAAGTAACTTAAGCCATTAACACAAAGCATGACTATACTGAATAAAACAAGGGCTACAGGACCAAAAGTAAGTTCTACCACCAACGTCTCAACATTGAGGAAACAAAAAAAAAGTAGAACATAAAACCCCAGCCCGAGGGTATCATAGTCTAGTAAATAGTGGCTTTTTCATCTAAATTAGGAAGAATCTGTAAGCTAGGAGTCAGGCAGCGGCAGGAAAATTGCTGAGAAGGGAAAGCAGATGAATAGAAAAGGGGAGGACTTGGACTTGGGTGACTGGGGGGCATGGCTGTCAGGAGAAGGGAATTAATTTCCACTGGTAGGGTGGCCATCCGCCCCAGGCTGCCTGACGGGGTCACAGATTATGCCTGTAGACCCGGTCTAAGGGTCGTGTAAGGAGTAGTGGCACCTCTTTTTCCTCTCAGAACTGTCCTTGTTTGGATGATAAGTCAGCTGGTCACCCTACCAATGGAAAACATTATCAGGGTGTTTACCGTTCCACAAGGGACAAAAAGGAAGATGCATTTTTTCTTTTTTAGAACAGACAAAATAGAGGTGATTGATGGATATTCCACAGAAGATGTTGCAAGGCATCAATATCAATAGAGAAGAGTTGATACCGATATGGCACAGAGCGGCGTCCGGGGGACATCACAGCCTATTACCACCCTTTGCCCCTTGAACTCCCTGTGTATTTGTACTTGCGCCATTGTTGCCATTAATGCGATAACCACATACCTGCCGTTTGTATAGAGTAGTTCTTCTACTCAGAGGTAAATTCCTTAGGGTGACGAGAAGAGGTTTGACACAGAGAAGTAATAAATTCTTCCATCTCCCATTAGAATGTTAAAATTGAGGCTGCTACCTGCCCAGTAATATCCATTTCATCCTTATTTCTGGACAAAGAGCTGACCACATTTCCCAGACTCCTTTGTGGTCAGGAGCTCTCCATGACTAAGTTCCCCATCAACAGAATGTGAATGGAAATGGTACGCGTCACTTCTAGGTTTGAGCCTGAGAAAGCGGTTACATCCCGCTGTATTCTTTTGTTCTTTCCTTCCAGCAAACCCACCCACCATCCAAGCTTCAACCGTGTAGCAATTACAAGACCCTGGTGGATGGTACAAAGGACTAGTGGAAGGAAACTTGGTCCTTGATAATTCGTGTGGAGGAGAGCTGTATGCCTAACTGGAATGTTCCCTTGGACTGTTATGTGAGAGAAAAAGAAACATCTCTCTTCTTTAACCACTGAACAATCACTACGTCTCTATTATTATAGCTAGCCCTGACCCTATGAATAAAAATATAAACTCCAGTAGGTTGGGGATCTTGTTTGTTTTGTTTGTACCTGGCAGGAAATAAGCATTAATGAGTATTTGTTAAACTAATGAGTAAAAATCAACCCCCTGAAATGAGAATGAGAGAAAATTTGCTAATAAGACTAGAAGGCTCTTCCTAGACACCACTGGAAAATGGCTTTTCTAATACGGGAAGATTTCTAGGTACTTTATGAACTTAGCCTTGCAGCCTATTGTGAAATTAATGTGATAATGTTGAGCTTTCATGGGAAAAATTAGGGTGTATTAATCAGGCAGCTCTTCTCCCATACAGTCTCTGACCAAGTTTGTATAGTATATATGCCTCTTTGGAGAAGACATTGACTGATAAACCAGGCACAGATAAATGTAAACATGTAATGTAACACAGATAAATGTAAAAATGTAAACATAAGATTATCCAAATCCTTTTGTTCTGCTTCTGATTTCAACAAGCCACTGTGTGATATTCTTTGATTTCATATGCAAAATTTCCTATTAGGAGAAAAATAAGAAGCACTTATTCACAGTGTATATGAACTCAACTGTCAGTCAGTATAAGCTGGGTTATGCTGCAAGAACAGGAACTCCCCAATCTAAGTGCTACATAAGAACAAAGTTTTATTGATTGCTATCAGTCACTGCCCATCATGGGTTTACAGAGATCTTGCTCATTGTGTGATTCAAGAGTCTAGAAAGATGGAGAACCTTCCAGTCAAATGCTGTCAGTCACTGCCATGAGGGGAAAAAGACGGTGGTGGAGGGTCTTGAACTAGCAGTTAAATGCTCCATCTAAAGTGACGACTGGCCTGGTTTCCTAGAGGCTGTCTCAGTTTAATACTGTAAGCCCCACATCCTGGGAAACCTCTTAGTCTCAGGCAAATTGGGATGGTTGGTCACGGTTCTAGCCCAGAAGTGTCACATATCATTTATAGTCACAACTCAATGTCTAGAATCAGTCCCTTGGCCTCACCTAACCACAAGCAGGGCAGGGAAGTACAATCTGAAAATAGGACCAGAAGTGGAAAGAACCAGAAATAGTTGCCAACCAGTATTAGCATAATCGCTTATCATGAATTGGTATTCTTATCTTTTTTTAAGATTTATTTAATTATTTTAGGGAGAGAGAGTACATGAGTGGGGGTAGAGGGAGAGGGAGAAGAGAAGCAAACTCCCTTCTGAGTGGGGAACTTGACACAGGCTCATGGGGCTTACAGGGCTCAATCTGAGACCATGATCACAGCTGAAACCAAGAGTCAGATGCTCAACCAACTGAGCTACCTAGGCACTCCATAAATTGGTATTCTTACTTACAAATCATCCTCTCATGAGGTTTTTTTTTTTCCTCTTTGCTTTTGATTCTATGAGAACTTTGTTGTATGAGTAAATTCTGAACTTGGCTCAGGGTATTGAATTCCCACCTCTATGCTGAGTTAGGCAGGCTCTGCAGAAATAAATAAGCTATAAGCCCTGCCTTCAATGAGTTTAAAATTATTAGGGGAAATAAGGCACACACATTATAATGTAAGGTGGAAACAAAGCATATAAGGAGGCTAGGACATTAGGAATAGAAGGAATCACACCCAGCTGAGAAGACATTCAGTAGAGAAACTCAAGAAGAAAAGTATTACCCCCATGATAACCTTCTTTCCATTTTTCTTCATCAGAGGATAGTAGCCATTAAAACCCATCTGCCTTGAATGAATTGAAAACCATTCTCAACCTTTCTGTATGGAAAATGAAAATATTTTGCCTTGAGAAATGTTTGGCATTTCCCTATTCCTGGTCTTGACCCATGTAGCCTGAGGAGAGCCAATGTCACACATACTATTTTGGCACATCTAAGCCCAACGTTGGAAAAAGTACAATTGCACCAAGTCAAGGAGAGAGATTTAGCCATGAGTTGTGTTCAAATTGGATTCCATTCAGTTTTGTGGTGGCAAAACTTCTGCCTCCTACACAGGCTTTGTGGATTATTTTATAAATGCTATCCTTCAAAGCCCTGTGAGGTTCCTCCATGTGATTAAAGTCACCAAGAAGTTTTATGATTGAAAACTCCCCTTTGCCTAGGATTTATTTAGCTATTCCTCTGACACACTCTCGCTAACTCTAGCTCCGGTGGGAATTGCGTACGGGGAAATTTACTCATAAGTCACAAAACCAAGCTAATATGACAAGCAGAGAAGAGCCATCTGGCAAATTGTTTGTAAAACACTTTCCTTGTGTTTGTTAAATCCTGTTTTCTTGTAAGTCACTTACTGGGAAACCTAGCACACACAGCTGAACCAATGCTAAAAATCTCCCAAAGCTTTCTTGGTGAGTATCAAGAGCAGGAAAAGAGTTAAAGCCTTCCAAATATAAAATGCAGACTTAAAAATGAAGACTTAGCTTCCTTCAATGTTAGACATTACAAAAGAGATGCAGACATTAACGACTCAGGAGCTTCTAGAACTTCTAATAACGGATGTTAACAAAACCAGCCTTTGGTGGGTTAAAGTGCCAGATGGCTTTCTTGGAGTTTATGAGAAGTTGAGAAGGAGAGAGGGAAGTGTGGACACAGACACACACACACACACACACACACATAGACACACACGGTTCGCTCAGACTTCCAGGGCAGAGCAAGAGTTCTAAGATGGTCGGACATGCAGCCCAGGTTTCCCCCCAGGACAAGAGGTAATGAAAATGAAAAGTGCTCCGACGCTCACGGAGCTGATGGTGGGTAGGGAGCAGAAACCATCAGACAAAATTCAACCAAGCCCAGCAGAGTCTTTAACTAATAAAGCACCATTTCATTTCAAAGCACAGCTTACCTCTCTCTAGTTACTGTCTTTGGGCCCTGGGACTATGAAATGCTAAAAGATTCTCAATGGGTCTTGGATTAGCATCTGATAATGAGCAATCCCCATTTCTCACTTTGGTGTTTATTCATGGCTTAATTATTAAAGACCACATTGCCTCTTGGGGTTTAGAATGGCGAAGTGGGGCTGCCACCCCTTCCTCCCCTCTGCCGCACTCCCTCCTGACACCAGGAACACGGGTGTGGCCCCGGCCCAGCCACAGCTGCTCAGACGGCTCAGCAGCTGACAGTGTGGGCTGGGGTGTTTGTCACTCGGTTCCTACGGAGGGAGAGACGCCAGAGGCAGAGCCCTGCAAAATGGATAAAATGTGTTTGAGTCAACGGAGGCGATGTCAGGTGACAAACTTGCAAAACAGGAGTTTCCAGCCTGAAGGGAATGAAGGGTTTCTGCAGAGCCCCCGGCTTCTGTGGGCCCCCAATGTGTGGGAGGTGTCCCACACCTCGGTGCTCATAGGCTCTCCATGAATTTGCCCCACTTGAAGGTGAGTGGTGGTCCTTGTGAATCCGCCAGTGCTGGGAAGAAGACAGGAAAGCATCCTGGTTCATATCCTGAGGTGGCAGCTGTCCCAGGCTCGTGGGGGAAGGGGTCGGGGGACCAGTCTTGTTGAAAGTCTTGTGTCGGGGATCGTTAAGTTTTATACTTTGTTTTCTTTTCTTTTTTTTAAAGATCTATTTATTTACTTTAGAGAGAGAAAGAGAACAGGGTTGGGGGGCAGGGAGGGAGAGAGTCCTAAGCAGACTCTGAGCAGAGTGTGGAGCCTGATACAGGGCTTGATCTCACAATCCCAAGATCGTGACCTGAGCTGAAACCAAGAGTCGGGTGTGTGACCAATGGAACTGCCCAGGCACCCCTACAGTGTGGTAAGTTTAAAAGCAAGTTGCATGGGTGTCTGGGTGGTTCAGTCGGTGAAGCGTCTGCCTTCGGTTCAGGTCGTGATCGCAGGATCCTGGGATTGAGCCCTGCGCCAGAGTCCCTGGCAAGTGGGGAATCTGCTTCTCCCCCTGCCTGCTCATGCTTCCTCTCTCTCTCAAATAAATAAATATTAAAAAAAAAAAAAAAACACACACACAAACTTTCTAAAGTAAAAAAAAAAAAAGAAGCAATTTACAAATGGCATCTATGGTATGATTCCATGTTTTAGTTTAAAAAAGCAGGCACATCGGGGCACCTGTGTGGCTCAGTGGGTTAAAGCCTCTGCCTTCAGCTCAGGTCATGATCCCAGGGTCCTGGGATCGAACCCCAAATCAGGCTCTCTGCTCAGCGGGGAGCCTGCTTCCCCCTCTCTCTGCCTGCCTCTCTGCCTACTTGTGATCTCTCTCTGTCAAATAAATAAATAAAATCTTTTAAAATAAATATATAAATAAATAAATAAGCAGGCACATCTAGGTGCAATTTAGTTTCCCAGAAAATTCTTTCTGTACCATATCGTTATAGAAGAGACTGGAAGAAATCACACTGGAATGTTAATGGTCATTATGGATGGGGGCTGGGATTTTTCTTTATGTACAGAGTGCCCTTATGATCTTAAGTTCTTATAATGAAACATATACACACACACACACATACACACATACACACCGTCGTTTTTCATTTGTAAGAAAGCAAGGCGGGGGCTTCTGCCGGGGTGGTCAGTGGACCCCTGACATCTGTGCTGCGGATAGGGTCACGTGTGCTGGGGTCCCCTGAGTAGCGCCAACCACCTCCTGATGCCTGCCAGGAAGGACGCTCCCAGGATTCTGCTTCTGTCCCCACTTGCTTTGTGGAACAGATTTGAAGATCTGTGATTTTGCTCACTTCTCAGTGGAAAATACAAAGAGCAAATGAGTCAGAGAAACTATATGTAAGGAAAAATATAATAAGTTCCCCACTGCTCCCCTCCCCCGCAACTCAGATACACTAAGTCTGAATTTGGATGTTTCCTGGGGTCAAGTTCGGAGTGATAAAAGAGAGAATCAGAAGATAACCTCTGGCTTCCATAAGACCGGAAAAAAAACCAAGCTTTATTTGAGGTAAAACAAACAGAAAAGGAGAAACTGATGCCTTGTGACATTTGACGAGGACATGGTCTTCCTTTGCTTCCTGTCCGCCCCCAGCAGTTTAAACCCAGACTCTCCCTGGGGTGGCGTGTGATGGTTTCTGGTATTTCCCCAGGCAGAGACTCGGACAGGCAGATAAAACCTCTCCCAGTGGGTGAAGGACGGGGCACGGGAGGGAGGCCCAGAGCGGAAGGATGACAAGGAAGAAGAAGGAAGGAGCAGGAACACAGTGGGAAGCGGGCCTGAGTGTCCGAGCGCGGTTGCAGGTTTTCTCCGTTCTCCTCAAGAGCGAAGACTCAGTGCTAGACCCAGAATGCTGAAATCCTGGAGCTTTGAAAGCCCCCAAGTCAACGAGAAAAAGAAGGCAGGAGAGAGGGGACGGAAAATTGGTCTGTGCCCATGGAAGCACACCTGGGGGCCAGTGTGAGAGGATTAGCTTCATCAGCTCATGGAAGTCTGGATGGTTCCACCAGCAAAGAGGGAAGGAGGGGAAGGGAATTGCCCTCCAAAGCCTCTGGAACAGGCAAGATTATCTTTCTGAAGCAAGGCAAGCGACGATGAGGTGAGGGACTTGTCCACACTGTTGCTCAAGGACATGCCAACAGAGGCCTTCACATTGCTTATGTCAGAGGGGGGAGTGGAGGTGGGAGAGGGGCGGGGAGGAGATGGCAGTGGTCCGAGGCTCCAGCTGTTAACTCCCCATTTCCTCTCCTGCTATTTCCACTTCCTGTCCCCATACGCCACCTGAGGAAACACGGCTTCCTCCCCAAGTGACTGTCCTGACCCAAGGCCTCATGCAGCTGGCTGACACAATCTTGACTTTTTCTTTCAAAATTTAAAAACTTAGCTTTTAAAAAAAAATGTACTTGAACAAACTTGGACAATGGAAAGCCAACCATTCCCACCACCAAAGGCTCCAATCCCATGATCCGAGTTCTATTTTTCCCTATTTTTACAGGAAAAGCCCAAAGCTCTGAAAAGTTAAGTGCCTTCCCTAAGGTTACACAGCGTAACAGGTGGTCAAGCTGAGTTGTGAATCCAAGATCCGCCAAGTGTTACGCCGTCCTTGGTGGTGTCCCAGTGATAACCCCAAGAGGTAAGAGAGCAGACTCAGGATCCAACCAAGAGCAGAAGTTCAAGGTTCTGTTTGTAAGTATTAGGAGTAAGGACATTTCATAATGACCCCAGGCCAGGTTTCCTGGTAGCTTCAAAGGTAATAATCCCAAATGTTTCCACCCACCCTTACTAATCCAGTGAGGATCTCGCACTCAAGATCTATTTGGTTGGCTCTGAAATACTTAGACCTTTTCTCCCGAGCCATTGAGAATGGGTTATAGGCCCATGGCTGGTTTAGGGGCGGGTCAACAGAGTGCCACTGATGTTGAGGTAAGTTGACCCAAGTTCCATTTTTACCTGCTTGTCATGTTTACCTGCTTGAATCAGATGTCGAACCTTTTGTTCATTTCAGAAGGACCCTTCTCCACTTAAGCCTCAAGCTGCCTGCTGGAAGCAAGGAGGGCTGGCCCTTCTGAAGGCGCAGTTCAGACACCTGAGTTTTTTTGTTGTTGTTGTTAAAGATTTTATTTATTTATTTATTTGTCAGAGAGAGAGAGAGCACGAGAGAGCGAGCACAGGCAGGCAGAGTGGCAGGCAGAGAGAGAAGCAGGCTCCCTGCTGAGCAAGGAGCCCAATGTGGGACTCGATCCCAGGATGCCGGGATCACGATCTGAGCCGAAGGCAGCCGCTTAACAGACTGAGCCACCCAGGCGTCCCCAGACACCTGAGTTCTACACTCACCTGTCACACCTGAACACCCTGTGTCCTCCTAGCTTCTGTTCTCCCCTTGTCCAGGTTCTAGTTTTCTCAGCTGGTCCATTCGGTCATCCCCTTTAGCATTTCAGTCCCCCTCTCTGGCCATTCTGTCCATAGGAGGGCAAAGTCTGGACTGCATCCACTGTCCCTTGATGGGGGTGGGGGGCAATGAACAATGGGCGTGGCTCCTTCCCAGAGGGGGTGGTAATTTCTCTCCTGAACGCACATGCACCTCATCAAATAAGACTTTTCCCAGGTAATGGCATCCTAGGTGGCTCTTAAGTCATGGGCATCTGGAGCATCTTTGATGAAAAACTTTTAGGGAAACATCTTCAAGGAAAACTTCTTGGTCTCTCTCTTCTTTGAATTTCTCTTTCTATGTTATTTTCTACAAGGGCACATTTCCGGAAGAAGGGTGGGAGTGTGACTTTGACTTGCTTTTCTTTTCTTTACAACTTGAAAAACACCCCCAGTTGCCCACAACTCCCCATATTCGGTACCTCTACTTTCTTTTTCTACCTGGTCAAAGTGCTCCCTTTCCACCTTTGGATTCCTCAAGAGGCGAGTGTAAAGGGATGTGTGTTTAGAAGCTCTCTATCCCAGCAAGTGCACACACACACACACACACACACACACACAATTTTGCTTATTCTATACACTTTAATCTCCTCTCATCCTCACAACAAACCCTTAGAGGGTATTATCATCCCCATTTTACAGATGAGGAAGCTGAGCCCTGGGGAGGGTAGTAACTTGCCCGTGATCACCGCTATAGGGCTTGTAGGGTAATTTATAAACACATCAGTAGAAACTGTGATCCTTGGACAAGAAACCTCTCATCTGGGGGGCCTGGGGGGCTCAGTCGTTAAGCATCTGCCTTCGGCTCGTGTCATGATCCCAGGGTCCTGGGATCGAGTCCCACATCCAGCTTCCAGCTCAGCGGGGAGCCTGCTTCTCCCTCTCCCACTTCCCCTGCTTGTGTTCCCTCTCTCGCTGTACCTCTCCCTGTGTCAAATAAATAAATAAATAAAATCTTAAAAAAAAAAAAAAGATACCTCTCGTCTATACCATGGGTGCTACTAGCGAGCATTGGAGTTCAAATCAGAAGTGATTGATGGACAGAGTGCCCTAATCAAGAACAAATATCTTCAGAGGCGGTGCCTTAGCATTTAAATCCTAGTATGTCACTGTACTCTAAAGAGATTATTAATTAGCATCAGGGGTGTTAGAAATATTCCTATTAGTGAGGTGAATAGGTGACATATTCTAAAATAGGTCACTAGTTAGAAAGATGACCCAGCCTTCAGGACCATTGCATAAATGAGGCTTAAAAAGTGGGCAAATCAGCAATTTAATGTCAAAGACCTCCCCACTGGTCCCGAGTCCCTCTGGTTCCCTGCAGAACTACCAGAAGGCAGGCCCCAAGCCCCTGAGCAAATCTTCCGAGCAAGGTCCTTTCCAGAGCCCTAGAAAATAGGTTGGCTGAGCAGGTTATACAACCGTACCAGCGTGCTAATAGACATTTGTACGCTTAGGAGAATTTAGCCTAAGGTGGGCTTTCACTGTCACTTGGAACGCCGCTTAGGGAAAGGGACTTCAACTCATTTGTCTCTGGTCTCAGAGACCCAACCTCCCCCCTGCCCCCCGCCTGTCTCTGGCAGGTGGTCCCTGTCACATGCTGTCACATGCTGAAGGATCAGACTGGCTTAGGGGCCGTCTGCAACCATCCCACAAAGACTGAGGGGGCAAGGCCAGAATGTGGGCCCAGGTCCTTCTCCACCAAAGCCCCACAGGCCAGCTTTAAAAAAGGGGGAAGGCCAAAGCGAGCACACAGAACCATTTGAGACCAAGAGCTCTGTCGGTCAACAAAGTAGGGGGAAAAATCCTCTTTATTGACGGAACTATCTTTAATCTTCAGCATCTTCCATTAAGTGAATCCTTAGAAATCCTCCTCGAGTCCCAAGTTCTTTAAAGGTCAGGCTGAATACATAATCCACTTTAAGCCCTAACAGGAAACAAACGATGTTCAGCCTGAAGTATGTACTTAGAATATCTCATGTAAAATTCAGTACTTAGGCCCATGAACGGGAGGGACTTGGAGTGGAAACCACGGATACAAGTTTCTGAGTGTTCCTTTCAAAAGGTCAGATTTATTTTAACTCTGGTGTCCCTGGGCCCGGCGGGGAAACGCACCCTTCTCTTTCATGTGATAAATATTCCAGGCTGCTGCTGTTTCCAGCAATCAGATTGTCCAGATCATCAACAAATACTTATTTTTAGACCCGAAAGGATGAGAATTTCCTATCCTTCCACCATCCTCTGAAGGCAGTTGAGGCTTTGTTTGTGCGTATTATCAACAAGGCTATAAAGCAGAAAACCTTCCAGATTTCTTTCCATCCGCACTAACAGTTGACTGAAAGCACTTCCGAATTGGACCCAAAAAATGAAAACACTGTGAGTAGGAAGCTTACCTCGGTGGGAATGAACAGTGAGTCGTGGTCTTTATTTTTATTATTTTTATTTATTTATTTATTTTTGAGTCGTGGTCTTTAAAACACCCGGGCTGGGACGCCTGGGCGGCTCAGTTGGTTGGACGACTGCCTTCCGCTCAGGTCATGATCCCGGAGTTCCCGGATCGAGTCCCGCATTGGGCTCCCAGCTCCACGGGGAGTCTGCTTCTCCCTCTGACCTTCTCCTCACTCATGCTCTCTCTCTCAAATAAATAAATAAAAATCTTTAAAAAAATAAAACACCCGGGCTTGTCGTGAGAGACGCTGTGAGCATTTCCCCCAAATGTATTTATAGTGGTGAGGCCGACAGATCAGCCCTGAGCTTGATGCTGGAAGCGTAGATCTCGGAGCTGGAAAGGGGGCCTTAGAGAGAGCCTAACCCAGCATTCCCACTGTAAGGTGAGGAGACAGGCTGACCTGAGTTCCTATGAGCGCCTAGAAATAGAACCAAAAGAACAGAGGAACCCTCACATTCTTCCCTCACTCTATCACTTACTAGAAACTCAGGTGCCTGTGGGTTCCAGGCCAAGTGCTAGAGCTGGGGCATCACAGACAACAATCTCTAGATCCTTCTATACGCCTCCTTTTATGATTAAGGGTCACACTGGAGACAGAGCGCCCAGCAAACCTCCTCTTCTCCACACTACTCGCGAGACCTTTATGCGTTGCCTAGGAGGACTTGAAGGTTTTCATACTTGTCATTTAAGGAAATCTGTGTATCCCTGCATTGCAACAAACACACTGAAAGACATTTTCTATTCCTTGTAAAATCAGCTACCAACCCAGAGCCAAGGGTCTGGTTTCCTGAGTTGCTGAGGGTCATAGTCCCTGACTGTGGTTCACGGAAAGCTCTCCATCATCTGGCTTTGTTTGATGCCTTTATGAAGATCGGAAAGCGTCAGCCTGAGGCAGCAATGGGAAGTGGAGACCTGGTGGGTTCCTGGGGCTCTCCAGGTGAGTTCTTGATTCTTGATTCTAAAGGGAGGAGTCCTATGCTTGGGTCTACCAGCATACAAGAACAAAGAGATAAGGAGTGGGGTCAGGGGCAAGAGTGAGAACACAATCTAATCTCACCTTACTGTGGAAACTCAGCCTCCCCCATCCTTATCTTCAGACCCCTCTCCTAGACCTTTTCCCCGTTTGACACTGCCCCTCTGACTTTGTTCCCTACAAGGGTGTCTTTCCAGGGAGCAGGGAAGATGCAAAAGCCAGGGTGACCCAGAAGAAAGGAGACCCAGTGATTTCAACACCTGACAGCCTGCACCCTCCTTTTCATTCATTCAACGTGTGTATTCTGAGCACTTACCCTTGCTAGGCTCTGTGCTTAGCACGGATGCTCTGGTATGAATGAATACCTACATTTGTTCTGCTAACATTCTGTCTGACTCCTGGTGAGCTGACCCGGGCAAGTCCTCACCCCCCACCTCTTGAACTGGGCCTGGAGAACTCACCCTTCTGTGCCTTTCAGCCATTCCACAAAGACTTATTGATTCATCTACCACGTTCAAAATGCTGTAAGAGTACGCAGATGAATCAGGTAAGCATCCTGTCCTCATTGTCAAGGAGAGGAGATGCTCATTTAAAAACAGAATGCCCATTTGGGTTGTTTCCAGTTTGGGGCCATTAGGAGAAAAGTTGCTATGAATTTATTTATACCGTTCTTTTTATAGACATATGTTTTCATTCATCTTGGGTAAATATGTCATCCAAAGGTGAATAGATAAATTGTGTTATATTCACTCAATGGAATATTACTCAGAAATAAAAAGGAGTGAACTACGTGTATTTGCAGCATCACAGAAGAATCCCAGAACCATGATGGTGAGCAAAAGGGGCCAGGCATAAAAGACTTCTCTCTGCACGATTCTATTTATATAAAGTTCTGGAACAGGCAAAACTAATCCATTGTGAGAAAAATCAGGACAGTGGTTGCCTCTGGCAGGGGGGATTGACTGGAAAAGACACATGATAGAAAATTCTCTATCCTATCCTGTCCTGGGTGATGGTGACACAGTGGTCAAAACTTACCACACTATACACTCTTTACACCTGTTTGTTGGTTACTGTATTATTTCTGTACTTTTCCAAATGCTGGAAAAATTTGCAATAAGAAATCTTGTAGAAGTGTCTGGGTGGCTCAGTCGGTTAAGTGTCTGCCTTCGGCTCAGGTCATGATCTCAGGGTCCTGGGATGGAGCCCCGCATTGGGCTCTCTGCTCAGCACAGAGTTTGCTTCTCCTTCTGCCCCTCCCCTTGTTGGTGCTTTCTCTGTCTCTCTCTCTCAAATAAATAAAAATAAAAATCTTTAAAAAAATAAAACTCTTTTAGAAGTTCAAAAGCAAGAAATGGATATAGAATAGTAAAACCCTAAGTTGGAAGGGAACTTAGAATTCATGTGGTTCAACTTCCCATCTTGAACGTGGGTCTCCTTAAAACAGATGGTCTTCCAGACTGGACTTGAACACATTGAAAGAGAGTACCTACTCCCCCCACCCAGGGCAGGAGATTTAAAACCAAAATGGTGGGGCGCCTGGGTGTCTCAGTGGGTTAAAGCCTCTGCCTTCGGCTCAGGTCACGATCCCAGGGTCCTGGCCCCGCATCGGGCTCTCTGCTCAGTGGGGAGCCTGCTTCCCCCTCTCTCTCTCTGCCTGCCTCTGCCTACTTGTGGTCTCTCTCTCTCTGTCGAATAAATGGGTAAAATCTTTAAAAACAAAAACAAAAACAAAAAAACAAAAAATGGTGACTGCAGCAGCCAGGAAGGCACAGAGATAGGGTGGTATGAAAATCCAGAGGAAAAAGAATACCCCTGGATAGCCCACCCTCCTTAGGAACAGGTTCTTTAGAGAACCACCATTCATTGAACACTCACAAGGGGCCTCCATGAGAGATGCAGGCATGAGCCAAAGCCGACCACATGCTACAACTGGGTTTGTCAGGCTTAAAGTTATGGTTCTCTCCTCTCTGCTTCATGCTCTCTCTCCAGCACTGACCTAGCTCCAGGGTGAGCTGGTCCGGAGGAGAGTGGGAGGAGGGAGATAGCCAAGCTGGAGTCTGACCCAGTAAGGAGTCAGACCTGGGAGGCCAGGCTAGATGCAGGCAAATGCTGAGAAGCCCTACCTGCCCTCCACTCCAGACTCAGGCAAAGTAAAGAAAACATTCTAGAAACCGCCATCCAAAATATGAAGGAGTCTTCTTCCTGGCAGCACTGAGCACACAGCAGAAGGGTGGGGGCAGGCCAGCCACTCGACAGGCATCGCAGGACAGTTCGGCTCTGGCAGCAGAGCCCACCTCTCGCCAGGGCTTCTCCGTCACGGGTAAAGCAGGTCCAGAGGTCCCTGTAAGCCTGTCCGGCCCTGTGGCCCCTTATCCCTGTGCAGGATCAGGTGCAGCGATCAGCCACAGACTAGCTTTCTTATCCCTTCGGGGTCTAAAGTAACCAGCAACAGAAAAGAACTTTGGGGGGCGCCTGGGTGGCTCAGTGGGTTAAAGCCTCTGCCTTCGGCTCAGGTCATGATCCCAGGGTCCTGGGATCGAGCCCCGCATCGGGCTCTCTGCTCCTCGGAGAGCCTGCTTCCTCCTCTCTCTCTCTCTCTCTCTGCCTGCCTCTCTGCCTACTTGTGGTCTCTATCTGTCAAATAAATAAATAAATAAATAAATAAATAAAAAAAAAAAAAGAAAAGAACTTTGGATAATCTCGGCAAGAATGTGGATGTGTCAGACAGACAGGGGGTAGTTTCCAGAATTGAATCATCAGGCTTGAAAAGGACAGGGATCAGAGCCATCCGCGATCTGAATTACAGACTCATGTCAACGGGCCCACTAAGACAGATCCATGCCAGATGACCTCATGCCTGCTCGGGAGAAAAAGGCGGACAGGCCCCCCTCCTGGGTGTGTCCATTCCAGGCGGGCAACCTGATTGACAAGCCCACCGAAATGGAGGGAAAGCACGTTTCCTTGCAGGAGAAGCATGGTGCTGGGGCCACAAGAAGGAACATCCGGCAGGTAGAGTGCCCGGGCGAGTTCCGCTGCGCTCGGTGGATGGCTGTGTCCTTACCAGACACCGTGCAGGGCGTTTCCCAGATAATGGGGGTGTTGTGGGCTATCATGGTGCTGTGGCTCCCAGACCCTTCCCTCACGTCCTCTCCCCGCCATCTCCCCAGCTTGTCCCTCAAATAGTAAGCAGAGGAAGTCAACGTCGTGCATTCCAGAAGGTTTTTTCCAATGTTTCTCCAAATCCGCCAGCCAAGTTAGGCTCGCAAATGTGAGTTTCCCAGGACCCCCACTTCGGACCAACCTAAGTTCAAACGGAGGGGGAGTTTTCTCTGAGCGATCCCTGGGATGGCCCCAGTGAGTCACCTCTGTCTCCATCTGGACCCCGCAAGACTTCACGTCTTCCCTCACAAGCCCTGCCCCAGAAGTGTGCATTTGTCAAGGCTGTGCCTTCTGGGGGCCAAGATGGGAGCGAGGCTCGCGAACCTGAATGTTGTCTCAGCCTTGCCCTGCGATCTGCACATGAACTCCCGAGCTGACCGGGAGCAGGAGGCAGGACCAGGCTGGGGAAGGAGGCTGGGCTGGGGACACGGGACACAGGATGATGGATGCCCATCGGGGTCGCATCAGCTGAAGGCTGGAATTCTTCAGAACCAGGCTAACGTCACTCACTCATGCACTAAACTGTGAACTCCTGGGCGGCAGAGTTTCCTGTTTGCTCCGTTTACAGCTTTACCTCCGCAGCCTACAGCTGCCCCTGGCCCCGTTGGGAATCATGACAGATTTGTGCCCTGAATGGGGAGCACTGACACTGCTCTGCCTTCTTTGCAAAGCTATCCTGGGATCTCCTCCGCCACCCCACCCCCAGCCCGGGAGTGGGGCCTGTGTGTGGAGAGGAGCTGGAAAGTCCCCCTTGCCGTCTGGGGCTGGCCCCTGGCGGGGGCCGAGGGGCTGCAGTGCTCAGGGCTGGGGGTCAGTCGGGGGCTCCCGCCTTCAGCGCTGCACGCAAGAGGCCGTGATGTGGGTCCGTGGCCCCTCGGGGCCGTTTTACAGCAGAAGCTCCCGGACAGACGCACAGGAGGCCACAGTGGAGGAGGCCCGAAGGAGACCAGGAGGGTTATGTAAGGCAGAGGGGGGGATCAAAGACCTGCACGGTGCGCTCTCCCACATGCCACTATTCTTGGGCTTCTTTTCTTCCTTCAGCTCCAGAGGATGGGATGAAAAGGAGGGAGGAAATGGGCTGCTCCAAGAAGCTTCATTCATTCAGCTTGGGAGACCAGCTCTCCTCTTCGCTCAGGCCCCTCGGGAGCTGACTGGGACCCATCTCACCCCCCACGCCTGGGGAGGAGGGCCCTGAGCCATTTGTCTTGGGGGCCCCCTCTGACAGGAGCCGAGTCCTTCCTGGCTCCCCACAGATTCATAATCACCATGACGACGCCCCCATCCCCCCTACTCTGCAGGACCCAGAAGTCCCACCAGGGTCTCTCTCTTCTCCACACTCCCAGAGCATGGTCATCACGGTCCCAAGAGGTAAATGTTTTCTATCACATAATGTCCGTGTGACCCTGTATTGTTCCAGTCACTCCACGAGGTTATCTGAGGCTGAGCCCCCAGCTAGGGGCAGGGCGTCTCCCGCCAATGCCATCGCACTGGACCCCAGTCAACATGAACAAGGACATGGTGGGGGGAGGTGCAGAGACAGATTTCTTAGAAACTGGTTTCAGAACTGTCTTTTAGGGCCGATATTTAAATTCAAACAACAAAGCCTTTTCGTGACCCTATTGCATGTTTAGTCCTGTGGACACAAAAAGAATAATCAAGCCATCAGCTGAGTTCCAACCAGAAACCTTTGAGCCTTGCCTCCCTCTTGTGCCTCCCTTTCCCCTAGTCCCCATGTCAAACTGTCACTGGGTCCTGTGGCTTTCACCATGTCCTTCCCCTCCTGAACACCCTCATGGCATCTCCCTATTCCAGGCCTCTCTGTTTCTTGACTAGACTGTTGCAAAAAGTCCTCAGAGGTCTCTCTGCCTCCAGTCTCTAGTACTAAAACCCGAGCGGTATCCAACAAAATACAAAATTAGATCCATTCACTCTAAGAGTTAAAAATGGTGTTTCCTGGGGTGCCTGGGTGGCTCAGTGGATTAAAGCCTCTGCCTTCCGCTCGGGTCATGATCCCAGGGTCCTGGGATCGAGCCCCGTGTCGGGCTCTCTGCTCAGTGGGGAGCCTGCTTCCTCCGCTCTCTCTGCCTACTTGTGATCTGTCTGTCAAATAAATAAATAAAATCTTTTTTAAAAATGGTGTTTCCTATGGTCTACCAAATACAAGTTCAAATTCTACATGAGGCCATGATCGCTGTGGCCCACAGCCTGAATGGACTCAGCTCCCACCATCTGTGCCCCTGCACACATTCTAAGCATCTCATCTTCATGTCTGGACCACAGTCTCCCTTCTGCTGAGAACGTGCTTCCCCGACTCTACCTGCAACCACCGCCCTTCCTTCAAGGCCAGATCAGACGTCAAGTCCCGGAACTTCCTTCCTGTTCATCTCTGTGTCTGCCTGTCCCCATGGAACTTGGTGCAATCCTTCACTGGGATGCCTGCGGCTGTTTGTAGAGTTTTCTCCGCTAGGTGGGGGCTCCCAGGGGGAAACAAGGTTCCAGCCTTGTTCATTGGCACCCATCCCTAGCATGCGTTAGATGATTGGGAAATATGGCATTGACCTAGTATAAATAGCACCCTAAAGGGATTTACTCCCCATTCTTCTCTTGTTCTTTCAGCAATACTGATTAGAAGGGTGGTTTATACTCACTGCCTCAATTTTGCTTCTCCCGTTCTCTCGCATCTGCTCCAGCCAAGGGAGGGATCCTCCCAAGGGCACCAGAGACTCCGTGTTGTGAAACCCCTTGTCTCATCCTCAGGTGGTTCCTTCTTAGACTTAGCTCTTTCCTCCTTGCCTCCCTGACCTCTTAATGCTTGAGAGTCTTAGAACTCGATCCCAGGACCTCTTCTCTTTGTTTAAAAATCTACTTTCTACCTCACTCTCTGGGTCACCTTATCTAGACTCGTGGCTTTAAGCACCATCTCTATGTCAATTGCTTCCAAATTTAGATCTCGTGCCTATCAGTCTCCCTTGTACATAAGTCTCCTGTCTCCAACTGTATACGCCACATCACCAGTCCGCCTTTCAAACTCGGCAAACTGAAGTTCTGACCTACCTCCCCAACACCTTTCTTTCTTTTTTTTTTTTTAAGATTTTTATTTATTTATTTGATAGAGACACACACTGAGAGAGGGAACAGAAGCAAGGGGAGTGTGAGAGGGAGAAGCAGGCTTCCTGCCGAGCAGGGAATCCATGTGGGGCTCGATCCCAGGACCCCGGGATCATCCCCTGAGCCGAAGACAGATGCCAAACCGACTGAGCCACCAGGTGCCCCTCCCCCACACCATCTTCCTCTCAGTTTCCCTCTCCATTTTGCCCTCATCCAAACTGCTGGGTGCTCAGCTTTAACCACTTGGAGTTCTTTCTTTCTCTCACACCCCATCTCAGATTTGTCACCTAACCCTGCGTCTGCAGGATCCAACCACTTCTCCCCGCTCCGACCAGTCTCACCTGGCCTATTCCAGTAGGTCCCCAACTGGTCACCTTGCTGCGGCCTTTGTCCTCATCAGTTTATTTCAACAAGACGACCTGATCGATCCCGTGAAGACCTGAGCCAGATCCTGTCCCTGCTCCGTGCAGAACTCTCCAGTGGCTCCCATGGCACTTACAATGGCCCACGAGGCTCCAGGTGATGTGGCCCTATTACCTTTCTGTCCTTACCAGCTACTGACGGCTCTCTCCCTCCCTCCTTGACTCACCTTCAGCCACACTCTTCCTCAAACAGGTCAGGCACACTTTGCTTCAAAAGGCCACTTTCCCAGGGAGGTCTTCCCTTCACACCTGTTATGATACTTGTGATTTACTTTAAAATACTTCAATACGGTCAGTAATGTATTACATATTGTCCGCTTGTTTACGTTTTAATTCTAGAGATGGTCAGTTCATGCATAATCGAGAAGGCACAGTTCTGGAATTCTCAACCAGCATTCTACTGGGAAAGGCCACCCTCCAAGGCACTGCTCCCAGAGTTTCTGTTGTCCCTACTCAAGCAACGACCAACACTGTTAATTAGGACGATAATTTTTTTTAAAGGTCTTTATTGGTGAAACCACAAATCTGTTACATAGCATGGTGGAAGGAAGACTTGGCTTTCTTAGACGACATTAAAATCATCTCTGTTGATTGGCTCCAATAGTTTGCTACAGTCATTTAGGGACTTAGAGATAAACCTAGTCTGACATAAATAGGGTGTAAGAACCCAGGAAGGCCTACAGATGGCACATAGTGGGAGAGCCTTAGTGCCTACTCTGTCCCATATCCAGACATCGGTTTGGAACAATTTGTGGTTCGTGATCCCAAGCAGAAGACACAGAACCTTGGAGATGCAGAAAGGTCACTGGGAACTCAGAACAGGTTTTATGAATGATTTCAGGCCTGCTTTGCTAACAAGTTTTTGGTTAATAGATGTCATAAGCAGACTCTGTTTTGAGATGTATTTTTGGCTATTCCCTGATGGCGACATTATGGGGGAGCATCAAACCCTCAGCTACCTCAAACTCCTTAGTGACCACGATCATCTACCAAAAAGAACCTAAGAATTGAGCATATCTAAACCAACTTACATCAAGTTTACAAAACCTTATTATTTAAAATTTTTACCATCCTCCCACACTACATATCGTTATCCCTGCTTTATTTTTCTCTGTCAACATCTGACATCCTTTATATGTTATTTTTTGGTGTTTACTGTCTGTCTCTACCTGTAGATGATCTAAGTCTCACAAGGTTAGGGATTTCCATCACAATCTATTTGTCTGTTTTGCTCACTGCAGAGCCCACCACAAAGAACAGTGCCAGGTAAAATAACAATGCCTGGATACTTGTTAACTGAATGAACAAAAACTGAGGGAGTGCTGAAGGAGTTGAGGAGGAAAGAGAATTGTTCTGGCTGGAAAAAAAATCAAGAAAACATAGCATTCAGTTGTGACATGGAAGAAAGACAGCCAGAGTAGTCTAAATGTACAGACATGAATTTATCATTAGCCAGACAAAGAGAGTTTCATCTTCTAAGAAGGGTCAGTGAGGGAGTGCCTGGGTGGCTCAGTCGGTTGGGCATCTGCCTTTGGCTCAGGTCATGATCCCAGGGTTCTGGGATGGAGTTCCGCATCAGGCTCCCTGCTCAGCGGGAAGCCTGCTTCTCCCTCTCCCACTCCCCTTGCTTGTGTTCCCTCTCTCCCTGTGTCTCTCTCTGTCAAATAAATAAATAAAATTTGGGGGGGAAAGAAAGAAAGAAAGAAAGAAAGAAAGAAAGAAAGAAAGAAAGAAAGAAAGAAAGAAAGAAAGAAAGAAAGAAAGAAAGAAAAAGGAAGATCAGTGAGTCTCCCTGAACTGAAAGTGAAAGAGGCAGATGTAATGTCAAAAGAAGTTTTGCCCAAATTTCCAGTTGATTCAAAAGTGAAGTTTGAAGTCTCTCTTCAGATGGGTTACTGTTCTGGTTTTGTATCATTCGGATGTGGGTTGATTCTCAAACTGGTCCACGATAGGTTGCGTGAGGCCCCAGTGGGAGTGCACTGGGAAGCACACAGGGGCGAATTCATCTGTGCATGCTCAGAGTGGGGCAAGATCTTCCTTCAGCTATCCCCGGAGCTCTGGGAGAAGGGCATCTGGGGCAGAGAGAACAGTGTGAGCCAAAGCACTCGGGAAAGAAAATACAGAGTACATCCGAGAAAGACAACAGAGCCAAAGGTGACTCGAGACAAAGGGTTGAAGATACTGGGAGAGGAGGTAGACATCTCACTGGAGACTCCTTGATCGTGGCCAGCAACAGAGTCATGAGACATTTGGAATCAGGAAATATGATCAGAGCTGTATTTAAGAAGGTTAATCGAGGGGCAGTGGGGGGAAAGGGCTGTGGACACACGGCCGGGCTGGATGGGAGACACTGGGACTAAGAGAACCTGCATCTTCATGGGTATGCTGGAGAGGGCTGGGAATTCCTCTTTCTATGCCACATTTCCTCCCTGATCCCCAGCAAAGCTCCAGGCAGATGCCAGGGCTGTGGACTAATGACCAGGGCTTATTTAACCCGTGTTCTGCTGCCTGGGAAGCAAGGGGGTACTTGTAAGGACACAATGCCCAAATAACTCTCCCATAGCTGCTACACCTGCCAAGCAAATCATCCTTGCTTCTTGGTCCCCTCTTCCCCTTTTGGCGCCTCCTGGAGAAGATGGGAACCAGGCTTAGAAGGGTGGGCAGAGGCAGAAGAGAGGCAGGAGAGAATAACACCAGCGAGGGGCCAGCTCGCTCTCAGGCAGCGCCCTTCCCCTGGCTGACCTCTTTGCTCTTATGGTTCCTCTGCCAGAAGGTGCTGCCCACAAGAGCCCAGACCAGGACCAAGCAGGAGAGAGCGCAGGAGGGACGTGGTGGGTGGCCCTTGGAAGGCACTGATTCCAGCAACCCTGCAAGGCTCCTTCCGATTGAGAAAGTCCTTCCCTGTCTTCAGGGATGGCCTCCATGCCATGCCTTCCAGAGCAAGGCCAGCCAAGCTCTCTCCGTGAATCTGGCACTCTCCCTGTCGCCTTTGCTCTCCTCAGCTGCTCTTAGCAATTGCTTCTGACTCCCCCAACAAGCCAGAGGTCACCTTCCACAGCCTGGGAAACTGCTAATCACTGGAGTCTGACAACTAGTACAGGTGGGTTGGTCTTGGCCCCAATCCAAGGCTAGAGCTTTTGGATTTCCATCTGCGGCCACGCTGGCCTCTCCAGAGACCTCTGCCCTCCCCTTGTCTCCCCCCCCCACACACCTGTCCTGGGGCAAGTGCCCTTGGAGAAGCGGCTGCCTAGCTCTGCCCCACCGCCAGCCTGGGGGGGTAGGTAGGAAGGAGCTGCAGGAGGGAAGGTCTTGGAGCACCAAGAAGGTTCAGTTATGCAAGTGGGAACCAGGAGACCAAGATCCTTCCCTCAAGGTTCTAAGGAATTATGGGGGCGTGGGGGGGAGAACATAAGCTATTGACCCAGCAGACAAGTTATTTCTGATCAAGACCTGATCAGAAATAACTGCGTCTATCTGCTCTCTAGATGGGCAGGTCCTTAGGGGCCTCAGAGCAGCGCATGAGGCAAGAGGTAAGGTAGGGCAGGCAAGTGGGTCTCGAATCAGGTAGTGTCCTGGGCCCTCTTCTGTCATCACATTGAATGCTCAGGCCAACCCTCAGGTGTGCGTGTATCTTGTCTCACTGGTCAGCAGGGGACACTAGAGCTCGGAGCTGATCAGTAACTGACCTAAGAGCGCACAGCTAGAAACGGTCCATCTGGGGTCCAAACCTAGTTCAGGCAGCTTCTAGCACCTAAGCTCTCTCAGCTACATGGAACTACCTCCTGGGGAGAGTGTCTAGAAGAATGACATTGAAGATATCCGGTGTCTTTCCGGGAAGAGTTAACAACAGCTCTGTGATGGCACCAAACTTGATATGTTAAAATCCTAACTCCCAGTGCCTCAGAATGGGATATATATACTGGGAGATAGGGTTTTTAAGAGGTAATTAAGTTAAAATGAAGTCATTTCATTTCATGAAGGGTGGGCCCTAATCCAACATGACTGGCGCCCTTATAAGAAGAGGAAAGTAGGACGCAGACACACAGAGGAAGGGCCATCGTGAGGACACAGAGAGAAGCCCGCCACCTACGAGCCGGAGAGAGGCCTCAAGAGGCAGGCTCTACCCCTGCTGGTGCCTGGAGCTTGGACTTCTGGACTCCAGAACGGAGAAAATAAATTCCTGTTGTTGAAGCCACTCTGTCTGTGGGCCT
Organism: Mellivora capensis; assembly: GCA_004024625.1. Taxonomy (NCBI): domain Eukaryota; kingdom Metazoa; phylum Chordata; class Mammalia; order Carnivora; family Mustelidae; genus Mellivora; species Mellivora capensis. The sequence goes on from PISX010003057.1 coordinate 142,872, forward strand.
TTGTTAGCGCAGCCCCAGCGGACTGAGACAAGTCCCCGTGTCCCCAAGCTCACTGTTTCCTAGACCTGCTACAGGGTATTCGACATGTACAGTTACGTTCAGAATCGAGTCCCACCCAAGAGGGAGGCAGGGAGGCTCTGCCTCTCACAACAGGACTAGAGTAGTGTAGGAGGGAGAGACAGAGAGACAGACACGGACCCTGCCTGATGGCGGGCAGAAGCTGATTTGAGGCACTGGCTGGGGTGGGGAGGGGGGGGCAGTGGGGAAAAGGCCAGGCCCCCTTCTTCTCCTGGCCTAACTCAGTGAGAGCAACTGCCTCTCTCCTCCTACCTTCCGAAGTGGTAACTAACTTTATAGGGCACCGACGCGTGGGAAAACCCAGATAGGTCTCTGAATTTTGCGAGCACTTAATTTGAATATACCCTATCAGGACGGGAAAGGAGTTTAACACACACCAAGAGAGACGAAGAAAGCCCCTTAGAATTGCAAGGGTGGGGAAGGAACAAGGGGGTATTACAAAAATGAGCCCAGACAGAGAGGGAGGTGGGAAATGGGTGTTTCAAGAAGAAAAAAGAATTCTTCTACACACGTTTGTACGGATGTATCTGTAGACACAAACACTTGCATATACATGTGTGTGGCCACACACAGGTGAGCATGCGGGTGCACACACGTACACACACTCACACTTCATCTCCTGAAATGCAAGGCCTTGGGGAATTTCCTATAGAGAAAAGGCCTTTGCCCTATAGAGAAAAGAGCTGCCCTACAGGGATGGCTTAAACCTGTCTGCCCCATCTTTCTGGATTCTTCAGTTGATTGGAGAGAGAGCACAGAAACCGGGGCCTTCGTCAGCAAGACCAAAAGAATCTATATTTTTATATTCTGCAGTTGGGTATCCTTCAAACTTGGTAACTCCCAAGTAGGCACCCCAACCACTTAAAAAACAATTTCTGTGTTTTCCCCAACCCAAAGACAGTGACGTTACTGCTAAAGGTCCCCAGGCCAGTGTCCTGCCTTTCCTTTTAAACCAACAACCACCACCCCACAAAAATTTCTGCCCGAGAATTGTATCCACTGACGGTGGTGTAAAATACTGAACAGCGTGGTTTGTTGCCCCCACTTGGGTTCACATGTATAAAACAGAACAAGGAAAAACCTCTGCCTGACCTCATATCCTAGAAGAGAATACATTCTGACCACACTTCATTACAAGCCTGAAAAATATCCCTTGTGAAAGGGGAAAACCATTATATGTGGTGTTTCCGCCTCAAGCCAGAAAGCACAGCCTTTAGCCCCGGCCCTGGCAGGCCCAGCCATCCGCACACATCGGCCTGCTTCACTGTGACGGCCTTCGTGCGCCTCAGCTGAGCGGAAGCAGCTGGTTGGGGCAGAAGTTCCCGAGAAGCACACGCCTGATGGGGGCAGGACTGGAAAGCGCCCGGAGCATCTTGGAGCCAAAGGAGCCCAGGGAGCGGCTGGACCAGGGGACTAGCTGGTGGCTAAGGGTCTGGATGGGTCTCTCCAGAGAACTGAGCCATGGTCCTGCGTGGCTCGGCTGCAAACATCAGAACCACAAAAAGGTGCTGGTGCGGGGGTGGGGGGGGGAACGCCTGGGTGGCTCAGTCGTTGGGCGTCTGCCTTCGGCTCAGAGCATGGTCCCAGGGTCCTGGGATTGAGCCCCGAGTCAGGATCCCCGCTCTGTGGGAGGCCTGCTTCTCCCTCTCTCACTCCCCCTGCTTGTGTTTCCTCTCTTGCTGTGTCTCTGTCAAATAAATAAATAAAATATTTTTTTTAAAAAGTTGAAAAAAAAAAAGGGTGCAGGGAACGGTGGTCAGAGAGCTGTCGACAGTGACAGTGGGGCCGAGCAGGTGACTCTTACTGGGTGTTGGGAAGAAAGAAAGGAGTGCAGATGCCCTAGGGAGGCTTGGGGACAGGAGGTGGGGGGCGGAGGGGGAGACACATAAACTCTGGGTCCTTTTTCTGAGCAGTCACAGTATCTCATAATTCCCAGATCTCAGTTCCGAGTATCCCGGGCAGAGCTTGGGCTTAGGACTGCAGTTTTGCGAAGTTTCAAGAACAGAGCTCACAGTGTGGCGAGGCACATAATATGCACAGAGGTGGGTTTTTTTTTCCTTTTTTTAAAAAAGATTTTATTTATTTATTTGACAGACAGAGATCACAAGTAGGCAGAGAGGCAGGCAGAGAGAGAGGAAGGGAAGCAGGCTCCCTGCTGAGCAGAGAGCCCGATGCGGGACTCGATCCAAGGACCCTAGAATCATGACCTGAGCCAAAGGCAGAGGCTTTAACCCACTGAGCCACCCAGGCACCCCTGCACAGAGGTTTTAATGTGAATTTGCTGGGAATGATCTAAGATGACTTGATTCTGCTCTTGAAAAGAAAGAAAACTCAGTATAGAAGTGGGTAGCTTGCTACAGACTGAATATGTGTGTCTCCTGAAAATTCATATGCTGAAGCGCTGTTCCCCAAGGTGATGGTACTAGGAGGTGGGGCTTTGGGAGGGGACGAGTCATGAGGAAGGAGCCCTCGGGAACGGGATTAGTGCCCTTGTAACAAGAGCCCTCCAAGAGCCTGCTTCCCCCCACTCTGCTCTGTACCATGTGATGATGTCATGAAAAGACAGCCATCTGCAAACCAGAGTCCCCAACAGACCCCAGATCTGCCAGCACCTTGATCTTGAATGGAATTCCCAGCCTCCAGAACCCTGAGAAATAAATGTCTCTTGTTTAAGCCACCTGGTCTGTGGTATTTTCTTAGAGCAGCCTGATCCCATTATGACAGATCGTTTGCCCAGTTGTGGAATTGGAGGCTACCATTTTATCAAGGAAATGCCTTACATAATGTTGGTGAAAAGACAAGCACTGTGCAGAAAACAGTAAGGAATAAATGAGTGAACATATGTGGAATTTAAGAAACAAAACAGATGAGCCGAGGGGAAGGGAAAGAAAAATAAAATCAGATTGAGAGGGAGGCAAACCGTAAGAGACACTGTGCTTTAGGAAACAGACTGAGGGTCGCTGGAGGGGA